>VZTD01002682.1:451981-474397 GCA_013397725.1 Rhagologus leucostigma
CACACACCTACAGAAGGACTCTGAAATCTTCCCAGGTTTTTCTCTATAGTGAGGGTTTTAATTCATTATTGAGCATCATTATCCTTTTCCTGTGTGTTTGTTAAAATAAATAGTTTTTATCTCTTTCACTTTCCTTCGAGGAAAAGTTTCCTTTTTTTCCCGAACCCTGTGGGGGGAAGGGTGGTTGTAACCTGGTTTTCTCTCAGAGGCTATATTACTAGATTTTGGCCAAACCGCCACACAGACGTGCCTCACCAGGGCTGAGTAGAGGGACAGGATCACCTCCCCTGACCTGCTGGCAGTGCTCTTCCTAATGCACCCCAGGACACCGTTGGCCTTCTTGGCCCCCAGGGCACACTGCTGGCTCATGGACAGCTTGTTGTCCACCAGGACCCCCAGGTCCTTCTCCATGGAGCTGCTTTCCAGCAGATCAGCCCCCAGCCTGTGCTGGTGCTTGGGATTATTCCTTCTCCAGTGCATGACCCTGCATTTGCCTTTGATGAATTTCAGATGGTGTGGTGGGTCTCACTGAGGTAAAGCTCGCAGCCCACCCAGTGCTGTGCTTCGCATTAGTAGCTGGAAAAGTGCTGATAACAGACCAGTGTTTTGGCTACTGCTGAGCAGCGCTGCCCCTCCGACATTCCTTATCAAAGGGGATGGGAGTGGGCAAGATCCTGGGAGGGGACACAACCAAGCCAGCTGACCCAAATCAACCAAAGAGATATTCCGTACCATATGATGTCAGCTCAGATATATAAGCTGAGAGAGAGAGGAGGAAGGACGGGGCGTTCATGAGCTTCCAATGTTTGCCTTTCAGAGCAACTGTTATGCATGCTGAAGCCCTACTGCCCGAACATCGCTGTTTATGGGAAGTAGAGATTGACCTTTTTTTTCCCTTTAGCTTTTGCACAGGCAAATCTCTGCTTCTTCTTTTTCTTTTACTGTGATAAAACTGCTTTATCTCACCCAGCCTGCTGGCTGTTTGCCATCTTACTCTCTCCCCTGTCCCAAAGGAAAAGAGAGTGATAGACCTGGCACGCATCCAGGGTCAACCCACTGCAGATGATTTATCTCTGTCCATCTCTCCAACCTAAGCTGTCAAGCAAGCTACTTGACACTAAAAGTGATGCATTTTCCTGCACAGTTCAGAGTCATTGGGTGGCCCTGCTGCAGCTAAGATTTATCCTCTTCCAAGGAAGCCCTTTCTGCTTTGTTTCTGAAGCAGAAGTTTGGATACACTGTCCCACTTTGTCAGTATATAAAGGGCTGATAAAAACTATGTCAGTCACCTGAACAGGTTAACTGATTTGTTAACCAAAACTATTAACAACAAACAACTGGAGACAGGGGACCTGAGATAAGCCCAAGACCCTGACAACAAAACAGAAGAAGGACAGCGCTCACAAGATGCTGGGTGCTCCCCGAACAGCAGGTCATGAGGGAAGGACCCAGTGCAAAGCAACAGATGAGTTCTTATAGGCCTTTGCTGGTCAGGATTGGTCCGTTCTTCAATCCTCTCTTCCACTGGCTCATCCAGGAGACTCCTGATTGGTTCATTCCAAGGTTGCATTCTTGACCAATCATTTTCTCAAAAATCCATCCCATAGGCTCTTTCTGTTAGCCAATCCACACTCAAGATGATGTCACTTCACCAGCTGAGTCTTTCTAGAAAGTTCCCTTAATACCTTACCGATATGCTGTCGCCATCTGTCAAGTTTCCAGAGGCATTACACCCATACATTGCGCGTGAGCATGTTACCTGTCCCAATTAACCTCTATTAACGATTAATCAACCTTAAAGCTCAATACCAATATATCCCAAACCTACCTTTAACATTATAACAATTTTAACTTCCTAAACCGCACAACCATAACCAGTCCCTGAATTATCACGTTTATCACAGGGGGACTTATCTGCAAGTGGTTTCTGAAATATTCAAAATCAGTGTGTTACGTATACTATATGTGGAAGCCTGTAAAGCAATTAGCTGTGGAGGCATCCTTGAAGCTCCAGGAGAGGTAAGGTGAAAAAAAGTATACCTTCCCCAACTGCACATTTTGAAACAGTAGAAAGGAACATTTAAAAACACCAAAGAAGATAAAAATGAACCTCAGATGCTGTGTTTCATCTTGGCTGGACACATACAGCATTTGAACTCTTGGGTTTCCAGAGATATCTCTCACATGAAGTTACCTTTTTGAAGCAAATATAAAGATAAAAATGGACTCCTTATCTTAGGATCAAATTTTATGTGGATTCAGTGGCTACTGCTATCAGCTCATCACTTTTAAGTGTTAATTAGTGCTACAACTGCTAAATATAATATTTTCCTATGGCTTTACTATCACAACAAGAGTGTTGTGATCTAATTTAACTTTTGTTTTCCTAAAATAATTATTTATTTTTTCCGGTCTATTATTTCAGCTGCAGTGATTCTTATCCTGCTGTGCAGATAAATGTCCCACATAACGGTTGTCTTAACTTGGCCACATGCTTTGGTACAAGTTTGCCCTGGTCAGATCTTAAAACAGTCATTTAAATATTGGAGAAAGAGACTGAAAAGTCTTGCCTTCAGAAGACCTTTCTCATTGAGCACAAGAAAATTATTTGTTGCCACTGAGACGGTGGGTTTCATTATGCTCAATGGGGAGATCAGCTCATTGTGAATCCTTCCAGCTAGTACACCAAGGCGAAGTTGAATGGAGTGAATCATCATAAAAAACTCCTGTTCACTCTCTGATCTCCAAATGTAATGCAAACAAAGAATTTAAGTAAACTTATGCATAATTTAATATTTTCTTGCAGGCCTATGACTTAATAATATGAAGTGACTTGCCACTAGCAAAATGAAAGAAAAGGCCAGGAACACAAAAAAGTGCTACAGGGTAGAACTAAATATAAGCAAATGAGTGTCTAGAGAATATTGTATAATACGACAGATAGGCTGTAAAACTTCTGACACATAATTGGAGGAGAATGGCTGCAGGGGATGGCCTGTGGTGCTGTAACCCCTCCAGCCCCAAATATGTCAGAAAGAAATACAATTGCATTCTTTAAGTATACAGATTGCTCAGTGCCAAAATAAGTTTCACTTGTAACCTGGAGATGTCTTGACCTTGCAGTGTGTATCCTCCCTCTTCTAGAAAAAGATGTAGAAAGTTGACAAGGTCCAGTTTTCTGAGTCTGCTGCTCGCTCTTAAGGCTTTGGGGCAAGTGGGGTGCAAAGGGTGTTCAAGACACGGCTGCTGGACCCTCAGCTCTGCTGGCAGCCTTCACGTTCCTGCCAGATGTGCCCCTGCATATCACCAGCTGCATCCGTCACATCCTTAAGAATCTATAGGAATGCGCTAAAATCTTTGGCTGCAGTCTGTGTAGTTTTTTCAAACAATACAAAAAATAAATATGATAGAGGCTTCAGGTCTGCAGTTGTATGACATTCAGCATCCTATATAATTTGATTCAAAATCTACACTGTTATGCAGGGATAGTGAGGACATAAACTAGAGAGCTTGACAGAAAGATTTCTGTAAAACTCTCTGTCTCTTTCGGGCCAGTAAGCACTGTCTCAGTATTTAAGGAGCATACATGCCTCTCTGAGAAAGCACTGATTGAAACTGAATGTAAAGTGACTTAGCATAGATGTGTGACAGTCATCTCCCCCTTTCTTAACTGCTCTCTGGTTACTGAATCTGGGAACCAAGATGTCAGAACTGGACTGAGAATATAATAAATTAAAGTGGTTCCATACAGAATTAATTAAAAAAAAAAAACAGTGCAATTCTTTCTTTCAGCTTTCTTCAGCAAGTTCACCACATTTCCTACACTAGGAGCTGAGCTGTGAAGAAGTCATTATTAACTCTCTCTAGTTGGGGTTCTTACTCCCATGTTTTAGCAAGGAAGAGAGTACATGTCATGAAGACAGAATTTCTATTTCAAAACATTTTAAAAATCTTGAGATATCAGGGTGACGGGTGACATATAAAAACCACTGTGCCAGGTTTAGTAAGGGAAGTACATGTATGTTTTTTATTGGATAAAGCTGTTGCGATTTTGAACTCAAAAGTGGCATTTTGGATCAACTGTTTGTGAAAACCCTTTTGATAGCATTGGGAAGACTGTGTTTGGGGAGGTTGATGGAGTGTGCATTGGATCTCTGGCACACCTTGTGCCTGTTCTGGGCAATCAGTCCATCATCTCAGCACCAGGGTGTTGAGGAAAAATCTCTGAAGCACCTAATTTAAAGAGCAAAATTCAGCATTGCCTTCACAGGACTCAAGAGTAAGTTTTGTCCTAATTTGATATGTATCTAGTAAATTACAGACTTGAATATGAGGAAGATTTAACGTTTTGTCTGAGTATTTGGCGTGACACTGACCAAAGAATTCCAAACCAAAACATTATATTGTGTGAAAGTGAATGATCTGAAAAACAATTTCTTGAAAAGGTGTTCAGATTATGTACTAATCTCAATTTTCAAAAGAGCAATAATATGATACTTTTTCCAGAAAGTGTACATTGCAGCTTCCAGAAGAGGACATACTGCTCAACACATTCATTCTGTATATATGTATATCTGTATATCATTCTGTAATATATGCATTGTATGCGATAAATTACTTAACTGTTTCTAACTCTTACTACTAGCAGCTATAAATTTTGAAAGATAACTTTCCTCAACTTAGCATTGTATTAGAGGTTTTATTCTCATGAGTTAGACTCTTATGATGGTGTATTCATAATCTACCAAGAAGTAATACACACAAAACAAACACACTTGTTTATAATATTATAACATGCACATGATAAATATATATATATCAACCATATTGCATTTAAGTTGTAGATGTTGCAAGTTTGGAAACATTTTTCTGAAGTTACTCTAAAATTATAAAAAGAACATCAATTAAGAGGAACTGTTCAAATTCTAAACCATGATTCACCATCTGCATTGATAATATGAAATATTTTAATACTTGAAAGAAAGAAAATTGCAACATCCATAATAAACATACCTTAGGAACAGTATTAAGACTAATTCAAGTCATTCAGCCTTTGCTGATAAAATTTAAACAATTGTCTAGGAATGTGCTGGTTTTGGCTGGTTAAACTATGGCAGTGATTTATCAAATTCTGTATGAATCTTTGTTTCACCTTTGAGAACAGTAAGTATAACTGGAATTACCACTGTTTTGCTTATGCTTTGCCGAATTTACAAGCCTTGTCCTTCTTTGATACTAACTTTCTGTGGCTAAGTTTGATGAGGCAGACAAAAGATCTGGATCTGTGTCCCAGGACTAATTTGCAAGTCATAGCCTTTCTGGTGTTCCCAGTTGAGAAGATACGGTCAATCATATGTAAATAGAGAAGGGTGATAACTTGAGAGCTGAAAATTTTTGCAGGGAAAAGGTGACCATAATGACTCTCTGAAACTTGAAGGTTAACAATGAATGAATTCTGCTTGTTGTGTTGTATACTCTCCAGGCAAGTTATATGTTTGCCACCGATACCACACAGTAATGGTTGCAGAGATATCTGAAAGTATCACCAAGGAAACCTATTTATTGATAAGGATCAGAAATAAAAACTCCTAGTAGTGTTCCTGAGGCTATTTTGGTGTATGCATGGATGAAAACCATGACTGAGTGATCTGCATGATTATGGTGATGTTGCAAGGGTTCAAGCTTTCAACAATCTTACCAAAAAGAAGAGAACTGGAAAGTGGGTATCATTGGGTAGGTCTTCTTGAGATAGAGGCTTTTATTAGTCTGTGATGTTCTTTCAACAATATCTGACAATTTGCCTTTTTGATAGAGGACCTGGTTAACTCTCTTCTCAAGGACGGTAGATATTTCCCATTGGACTTCACTGCTTGTGTAGGGTGGGGTCTGGCTTTATCTGGTGGCAGATAAAACTCAGTGCCGTGTTTTGAACTGGTGAGCAGTCTCAGTGATATGATTTTATCTTGGGGGAAATTTTCTCTTATTCCCACAAGCTCCATTTTAAGGTTTGTGTCAACGAAGTAGGCTACACAAGCATGTTTTATGGGATTCTTTGAGAAATCTCTAATTCCTTTTCTTAAGTGAATTGACATATTCGTATTTCATTGGCATGCAGTAGATGCAGCTGCATATAAGGTGGTTTTTAGCTTTTTTATGATCTAAATACATGTGAAAATAACCCTTGAGAATTTCATGTTTTTCCTAGGCACTCTACTTAACAGACATGTTTTTTCACTAGTCAGAGCTCATAAGAAAACTTGATGCTTGTGGGAATGACATGAGTGAGGAGATGTTAGGTAGGCAGATTCATCTCTGAGTAGTGGTTTGTTACTGCCAGTTTGTGCTTGAGGGAAGAGATGACTTAACTTGCTATGTGGCAATGACTGGGTGATTTTAAAATCTGGCACTAGGAAATGATATCACAGGTAATAAATATTTCTAGATCGTAGCCAAATATGGCATTGAATATATTCAGGTTTGCAGCCATAATCAATAGCAAGTTGTGAAAAACTTTTAGTAGGGAAGGATACTGTTTTTGCATGTACACTGTCTGTGGCGATGTTAAATCTTTGATGAAATGAATCTTGATAAATCTTTGAGCATTTACGGTTCAGAAATGCAAGCAAAATTCAATAAATATTTAGGCAAATCTACCTCCATGTAAAAGTAGGTACCATCATTTTTACTTAAAGTTGGCAGAATAATCAAATAGTTTTATTAAATTGAGTTGCCTCAGGATCTAGAAAAAAATCTAATAAAAAAGAAAAAGGCAGAGAAGGTAATATTTCACTTGAGATAAATAAAGCACACAACGAAGCAAAGCAATTATGATAATTTAATTTATTGAGGGCCATGGTGCAAGTCACTCATGGTTTAATTTTCACATACTAACCAAAAATTTGCTAACATTGCCTCTATGTCTGTCATTATTATATCATAATGTCTACTAAATTAATTCTCCATCCTTCTCTATTTAAAATTTCATCCTCTACCAATAGAAACCATGTTTATATTACCCACAATTAATGGCACTTTTAAATCTGTATATAAGTATGTACATTTATAGTAAATATAATCAAGTACAATTTCAGACCTAGAAAATCCTAAAATAAATCAAGCTGTTTTACAACATTATCTTAAGCTATTAGAACCGTATATTCAAGATCATATTAATTAATCATGAGGTAACTAGTGTATGCTAAAAGACTAATATTGAGAGAACAAATTACTTTCATCTGTAATGCTTTAGTTGAGTGCTAACTTGAATAACAATCTGCATAAAGATACAGGCAGTACTGTGTCCCAGGTACATATAAATAGCTACAGATCCCGTGCTACCTGGTGGAAATAGGCAAGAGCTGTCATGGGAGCTCTGGAACTTCTAATTTATAATTAAATATTTATATTGCAGTGTCATACAGAGACTCAAACTATGGAAAAATACAGCCTTTCCAGCTGTCTCTAGTTGTTTACCTTCCAAGGGGACAGAAGCCTCACAAATGCTGTGTTAATATAATACTAAGATTGAACTGGGTTTTGATTTCTGTAAGAGTGAAGACATAAACAAATACATTAAAATAAAACTTATTTTTCACTAAAGCAGTGTTATTATACTGAAAGTATTGTAAGAAAATAAGAGAGGAAATCTGCAAAATATCAGGTTTAGCGTATGCAGATTTTCTATATATTTATTCCAGCAGTAATTGTAATCACTTGGTTGTGTCCAAATCAAGCCTAATATAGTAAAGCACAGCTCTGGAAATCTCAGATTTATAGCTCAGAGTATCTGCTTACATCTGTAGTGAATTTGTTCTGTTGAAGTTATATTAGCAAATGACAACTGTCACATACTGAGAACTTACCATTTTACTATTAGTTCATCATGGGATCACCCACATATGCCATAATAGAAATATCCACAAAATAAGTTCTTGTCATAATAACTCAAAACTGCTGTGTTTGCTCATTCTTTATTGCCATAATATATATTTATTTTTTCATCTGTTCTCTTTCCATAATCAAAGACACTCATAATCTCTTCAATTCCTCCTTTTCTTTAAGTTTCCTGTACACTGGATTTTTTAATAAAATAAGCACCACATAAGTCCGTGGGACAATTCTGCTATTAATGGAGGCAAATTGAACAAATGACTTTACAAAAGAACATTTCAAAACTTTCTGCCTGCAGACAAAATTTAAAACTGAGTTTTACAAAGTCACCCATAATGTTTAACAGATTTCCTTCTGTATTTGAGTTCGTATCTCTCTGGTGAGAGCTCCATGTTTCTCTAGCAGAAAAAAGATGTGTCTCTGCTAGAACTAGGCAACACTTTCAACTTTTGGAGGCCTGGTCTTTTCTCCCCTGTGCAAAGAAGAAAGAAGTCCCTGGAAAAGGTATAAAGACCTTTTCCTGATGTGTTTCCTCTCATAACTTTCTGTTGGTTTTAATGGGAACTTGAACAAAGGTAAAGAATGGAGCTGATGTTTTCCAAGCAGCATAGGAACAGAGTGATAAGATTCCTTATCCTGCAATCCCCTGAGTGTACACTGTTGTCAGGAGCAAGTCATTGCAAGCGCTATAGTTAGTGGTTGGATTCATACACAACTTTGGCACCTCATGACACTTCTTGCCCCTCTGTTTTTCCACTGCTTAGTGTACTTCATGAGATACATTCTTCAGTATATGAGGGAATTAGTGAAACTGACATCTCTATTATCTTCATGGTCCTGAATCTTCCATGTTCAGTCACGTGACATTATGTTTGGATTTTTTTCTCTTTTTCACATACACTCCTTTCACTGCTGTCCATGTCTCCCTGGGATTCAGATGGGCTGCCTTGTCTCTTTCCATAGCACAGGGGATGGTCTGCATTTGTGACACCAGGAGAGCTTTTTTTGCCCACCCAGACCTCTGCTGTCGCATGCAGATAGCACATCTGTGCCAATTATCAACATCATCTTTCTGTTGGAAGCTAGAAAAGAGCATGTGGAATGTAGATTGCAGGTGTCAGAGCACATATTTGTAGAGAGTTGTCCATCTGATAACTGTTATCTGTGGTGCACAGCTGTGAGGAAACTGAACTTGATCAGTCCTTTCCAGTATTAAATTCTAGCTGGAGGAATTACTTTACTTTGGCTTTTCGTTTTCATCCAGTGCCCACAATCTGATACACCTGATGCATAATCTAATGGTCATCTTTTTCAGTCAGTCATGCTGACAGAATTTGAATTACACTTCTGCATAAAAATCAGTTCCTGTGGATCTGGCTGCTGGACAAGTGGCACAGACTGTAAATGCTAAGGTAAAGGGAGTCACCTTGTCTCAGTTCTGTCGTGTACCTGTATGAATCTATATCACTAACGTTGGGAAGGGAAGTGAAACTCTCAAATAACCTGGGAATTCAACGAAGTCCAAGAAAAAACCTCCTTGTTATGCATTTGTATTTTTCTAAAGAAAGAGTAAAAATTGACGGCAATTTTGTGCAATTTCATTCACAATCAGTTATTCTTGAAAGTTTAACCAAAAAGAGTTGGTGTTTAAAAGGACCCTTTTCAGGAGAAAAAACATCACTCATTCCCTCAGCTATTTTTGTAAATGTAAATGTTAATTTGCATGTGAGATCTCTGTTGGTTGTAATTCAGGGAGAATATGATGACATGACTTCTCCTAGTTTTCATTTTCCTGTTTCATGCCATGTGTGAACCACTACTTACTGCTTAGCACATAGGTATCAGTTTCGGTCAGCTGAAGAGTAGGTTGCAGTTGAGTTTTAGCAAGAGCCCTCTGAACTGGCACGTTAAGCAGCTGTGTTTGCAGAGTTACACTGGGAAGGCAAAAGGCATTGGAAGAGAGGGATTAAAAGAAGGTGTACTCTTAGGGCCTAAATGGGCTCATCACTGGAGATGAGTGACCTGTTTCTGTTTGACTGAACCACTTTACCGTAGAAATGAAGGTGTTATTTGCAGAGAGATTTACCACAGCTCTTTAAAATTTTATGAATGCCCATGCAGTCCTTCTTAAGCTTTCCCAGGATAAACAAATCAGCCATGGGGATGTTCTTGGCATTTTGTAGCCTGACCTTTTCACTGTTATAATTGTCTAAGATAAAGAAAAATTGTAGTAACATAGCAGATCAGCTTGTTTCACCGAAGTGTTGCTTCCATTTTTCTTCATTTTTAATTCCACCAAAAGTTTAAATGTGACAGTGATGGCTCATGGGATACTTGTGGCAGTCCATCATAGAGTGGCCTTTGGCTTTTTGGTTACTTTAGAGCGTGGAGCTTTCCACTGACAATTTGCTGTTTTGACTTTCAATGAATATAGAGAAACAGAGTAACATTTAGGTATACCTACCCACTAATTCATTCAAATATCCGGGTTCTTATACCACTACTATTCATGGTAACCATGAGTCCCTGATTTATGAGTCATTACAATGCCGCATTTCAAAGCATGCAGTTTTACGTAAGTCATTATAATTTTTTATTTCGTGCTCAAGTATATCCTTAAGTTCCTATAGGGTGGTAGTACTTAAAATGTCCCTCTGTTTACCTTAGTTCGTATGTTGATTACAGCCGCCAGATAGCTCTTACTCTGCTTGTTCAGTAAAGCACATTTATCTTGGCTATAGCTATAGTCTGTTTTTTCAAAGCAATCAGCATTTCCAGCAATCTTCTGATTTTATTTTGTTGTGTAAACTGAAATTAACAGATTGAAAATAGAATTACAGTTCCAAACCCAGGAAAATATAGTAGTAACCACTCATTTGGCCAAGATTTTACTTCCTTTTTTATATAACAGTACACCTGCTTACTTCGCTAGGTAGAATGAATTTTCCCAGCTTTTTAATCTTAGAGAGCAGATTGACACCTAAGAGGAAGACCAAGAATCCTCTCTTTTTCCCCAGTTTACAGAGATGTTAATAGAGTCTGAGCTGTGGAGTCTTCCTTATTAATAGCGATGCAAACCTTTTCAGAACTTGGGCAAGAGACTGAGATAACAGGGCTGGCAGTATAAGACAAAAACCTACAAAACACAAACAAACAAGCATCTGAAACAGAATCCAAAGTGAAAACTGAATGGCAGTGAGAGCTGTCACCTTAAACAAGTTTAACAGCATGCTCTTTAGTGACTGTGCAAAATTATAGGCAATGAGAAAGACCACAACCTACCAGATTTTCTCGGCAGAGAAGAAGGAGGAGACAATGTATCACACAAGAGCTATTCAGCCAGCAAGACACCGAAGCTCATCCAAAAAATAGGTAAGAGTTATCCCAACAGTTGCAGTGCATGTCCTCCTGCAGTCAAAACTCAGATTTAGATAACAGAGAATTACATTTCCAAAACAAGTGTTCAAAATTGGGTTTTAAATACGTCCTAGTATAGAGGTGGCCTGGTATTCTGTCAGAGTGAGATTCCCAACATTTCACTGACTTACGTTATTAATTCAAACACTCTCCTTATTTTAGAGAAACATTATTTTTCATTTGTATATCTTTCTTTTTTACTTCATATCTCTTCAGAGCTCTTTTTTGTTCAGACCATCAGGCAACAAAACACTTTACCTTTTCCCTGCTGTTGATATGCTCTGCCAGCATATCAGTACATTGTTATTCAGATTCTGTCGGCCTCTAAGAACCATTCCTAGCTTGGTTTTAAGAGGGAAAGGGAAGTTGTGACCAGGGTCTGAAGATAAGTAGGTCATGGAATGCGGGCTAAAAAAGTGTGCATGGGGTTGTGCAGAAACCCTGTGTCCTCCTGCCACAGTTCTATCTGTTGAGTACCCATCAGCTTTATAAGGCTTTCCATGAGACCAGCAACAAAGGTGGCACATAGGAGTTTAGTTTCTTCCTCTAGAATCCCCAATCTGTCTTTTCATTAAAAAGTAATGCCATACATTCCCCAAGCCATTTTAGATAGCAATGCTTTTATGAAAAGCATTCAAACAAAAGGAGTTCAGTGGGAAGCAAGAGCACACTTGCTAAATATTTGTGTAATTAATGTAAAATCAGGACACACAAATTTGCTGACAAGATAATTTAACTTTGAGTAGAGGATATAATCTCTACCAACAGGGTATACCTGCAGCAAAATTCATTTATATTAAGCAAAATAACCATAGCTCATGCCCACCCAGAAATTTTGTACTTATTCAGACAGGCCTTTGTGTATGGAATCTGCATTCCCTGGCACTAATGTTAATATATTAAAGTGAATTAAATATGTGTTATTAGTTGGAAATGATGAGATTATTGGTGGGGGAAAAAAAGAAAAGGTGGAACAGCACAGGCATTTTCCAGGTCCGAAACTACTTGTTTCAGATTGTAGACAAGAAAAAGCTAAGTTAGTGAAAGAAAAAAATGGGCTAAATGTGAGAACAGGGTTTATTTTACTTTAAATGTATCATTAAGCATTCATAGATCTGAAAGTTGCCAAAAAAGCGATCAGTGGGTTTCTTCATTGCCACAGCAGCCTATGGCTCACTTGCAGCTTTTGTCTTTAAGAAGAATGCAAGAGGTCAAGAAATCTATCTGTTGCTTAACTCTGTTTTCATTTTTAGCTTTAGTATGGTTCATCCGAATTATGCTTCTGTGTGGAAGGATCAAACGACATTGTATCAGTGTCAGAACTGGGTTATAAGCCAAACAACTATGGTATGATGTAGGATATGCAGAGGCTATTAGCTGACCTAAGATTTGGTTTAAGATTTGGTGCTAACTGCAGCCTTCAAGTTACTTGCAGAACTGTGACCCTAAAAGCTTCAGACAAATACTGATAAACTGGAGTTATTCCCCAAAAGCTTGAGTAGCCCTAGGTTTGTAGTTGAAAAGCTTTCAGACTGTTAACAGCTGGTATGGGGGTACTGTTCTGTCTCACAGCAGTTGTGACTGTTCAGGTAGGTTCATGTGACCAGACCAAAGAAGTTCCCATGCGATGCTGTGAGAGGTGGGAGCAGGGGTCTCACAGCCAGCTTTAGATGGGGGGCTCTCAGGAGTCAGTGCTTTAACAGGAGGTATGCCTGAGTGGAAGTAGGACTGAGAATTCAAGGTCTTTTGCCTTGAATGCTGAAGCTCCTGACTAAAACATTCACGTAAGGATGTTGGTATGTCAATTAGAATTCCCTATGGAAGGCTGTTTCTACATGACAAAAAATTCGAGGAGTGGCAGGGACTTCTTAACCAATCATTTCTGGGTTTGAAAGAGTCAAACAGTAAGAATGTCTCAGTGGTTTCTCAGAAGGCATATTTTTAAATTCTAATTATGCAATATTATTGCCTTTGTAATACCTTACTATTATCCTGGCATTACTAAGGCAATAATATAGTATACCTTGATAAATTATGGTTAAATATGAGTGTTTTCAAGTTTAGGAGCCGAAGACTGTATTACATAAAGTTGCTACATAAAAATCAGGGAAAATGAAGTTCCTGTACAGGATTGCAAAAAAGTATTTTAAAATACAGTGTTAGTATTGGAGAAATTATCTGTATATTTCTGCCGTGAGATTTTGACAGCTGTTGCAAACATCTCCTTTCATAAGCTGCACTGGTTCCTGTTCTAAAGTAGTGCAGTATTTTTCTTCCATTCTTGTTTCTCTGTTTGCCTGTCCTCCCTTTTCACTTCTTCCCTTCTCAATATATAATTTTTTATATGATTTAATCTCATTCTTTTGTTTCTAAAAGCACTTCTCCATTATATTTCAAATTAAAGTATTCCCCAAAATGCCATTAAAAAATACTTGCATGAAACTGGTTTAATGCTCAAATACTTCATAAAGAAGCAGCCACTTACATCTTTTTATCCCTCAATATCTGTGCTGTCTGCTCTGTGAGATCCTGGGATCTTATTAATCTGTAGGTGTCAGTCTTGATATAGCTCTTTAAATCCTTTTCACCTATGAACACCTTTCGCTTGCAGCCATCCACATACATAAAGGTTAAATGGATATGGAGAGACATGTCATATCCTCTGTAAATCAGAACAGAAGTATCCTTTTGGCTGCATACGAGACAATGGATATTAGACCTTGCAGTTTTTGTCTGTAGAACAGTCATCTCCCAACTGGCATTGCTGCACCCCAGGGGATACACAAGATAAGACACTGTGGTGCAGGCAGAAAGCATATTTCTATCATTAAGTAATTAAATAAAGTAAAATTTTGAAATGTTGTTTATCCTTATGTCATAAATTTTTCATTTCTATTTTGTGTATATTTTCTTACTGCCTAACATTAATATAATATTACCTCTATGTAATTAGTAAATAAGCATACATATATTTGAGTGCATACTCAAGAATGTTTGACTCATATGGGTGCACAATAAAAAAATATTTAGAGACCTCTGCTCTAGACCGCCTAGTTCACCTTGCGTACTATGTAGCTATTACATCTGTAATGAATAAAATACATGTATAATGCCCTACTAAGGCCTTTATCTGTGGCATGAAAGAGAAATCCTTTTAGTCATGATAAAGACAGGTATCTTCTTTCCCCTATAAAAATAAACTAAATCAACTTCCAGCTATGCCTAGACTTTCACAGTGCTTGCTCATCCTTTGCAATTAAGACATGGTGGAAGCTGAGGACAGGGTGTTTTGACTCCTGTATCATAAGGGTTTCCTGTCACAAAACACACATAGGGCCTACTTAATTGGTTTTGGTATTCAGCCTCTAAATGGCCAAACCTGCAATCCGGGTTTGTGAACGGAAGGAAGTACTGAACGTACAAGGACCGTTTGCTGGGTTTTGTTTATGTGAGCTGGAAGAGTTAGGGATGTGTTACTTGGCAGTCTCACACAATTTGTGTATTGAAATATTTTTTTTCAGCTCAATTTACTTAATTCTCACAGGTTGTTTTTCATTTTTTCCCCAAAACTCTTTTTAAAATTTTTTTCTCTCCTTAAGGTGATATATTCAGCACACATTAGCAAAATGCCATTCACAGGTCAACATTAGACTGCACTGTGCAAAGAGGTAAAGGTGAATAACTGACAGTAAAGTTTTGAATGGCAGTGGAAGCATTGCAGTAGCTCATCTGTAAAACCAGGGACATCTTTATATGCCTCTTTTTTTCTGTTTTCTCTTATTCTCACACTGTAGACTGTGTAGGACAAGGACTGTGTTTTTCTTCTCCTTCTGTACAATGCCAATAATTACTTCTGTGAAATCATGCCCTTAATCCTAAACAACTACTATACTAAAAATAATAATCACAGCCATCATCAAACAACAGCAGAACATGAGGATGTTAAATGCAGAAGGTCTAATAATGTACTGCTGAACCACTGGAAACTGTCTGAAAGCAACCAGGCTGGGAAGACTGATGCAGAGATCGGAGTGTGTGAAGTATTCATTGAGCACAAGCAAAGACCTCAGGATAATGAATGTACCATTTCCAGTAGGATTTAAATTATGATTTTGTATTAGCAGTAAGTTTGAAATACAGTGGCAGTTTCTTGTCTACTGGTATAGATGGAGAGAGCCAACCCTTCCGTTTCCCTCCGTTTACTTGGTCACCATCAGTGCTAAGAGCTTCACTACCTCTTTCTAAGGGACAGACACATGAAGGGGCCCAGATCAACCTCTTCTGCCTCCGGAGGGCTGCCAGGCTCTGGTTCTGCAGGGGTTTGTCATAAATAAGCATTGCCATCTGATGGCGGAGCCTTGGTACTGCACGTTCTCTTTGTCTAGGGCAAGCCGGCAATAAACCAAGCGACTTTTTCACAAATGAAGTGTCTGAGACCGAACACCTGATTTCACTTTTTTTCTGACGCCATTTTATGATTATTGCCCTGAGAGGTTGTGGAGTCTCCCTCAGTGGGGGTATTCAGGACACGTAGACACGATCCTGTGCCATGTGCTGTGGGATAACCCTGCTTGAGCAGGGAGGTTGGATCACATGACCCACTGTGGTCTCTTCCAACCTAACCGGTTCGGTGATTCTGTGATTTTCTCTGAGTGACACTAAAAAAGTGCTTCTCCAGCCATATCCTTGGTATCCTTGTTGACTTCTGTCTGTGTTCATGCTGCTTTCCTCAGATTCACAGAAAGAGAAACCCCTGCCTAATAATAAAACAGGCTCCTAAGGTTTCAGAATCATATCTTGCAATGCACTAGTGTTCAGGTTATGGCTTCCTGTTAGGTTATTGATCAGAAAACCAGCTGCGCCACTACAGCAACACTCAGGGGTGCACTTTATAGCACTCCTCATCCACATATGTAAGGAAGGAGTAGGAAGGGAAAGTGTGCAGGCCAGGCTCACACCTTCTCCTAAGCAGCACCTCTAGCTGGTACTGCAGGGGGTGAACCCTGAGCTAGATATGTCCCTCAGCTCTCAAACTTACGTTCTAAAATCAAATCGGAACCAGTACGCCTGGATACTGGAAGTTGAGCAAATGGAAATATATTTCCCAGTGATCAAAAGCCTGATTCTGACATTGCTATCTAGATTGATTTTTTCCTGTCTTGATAGATACTGTGTTTGGGGTATCAGCCTTGTGTTGTGTGATGAACTGGCACTAGGACCATGCGAGACAACAGCTGGAGTTTAGGGTATGCAACCCTTTCACCTGTGTGCGAGTCATGAAACTGCGTCTTGAGTGGTCTTAAAAATTACGCTTTTCATTTAAACCTGTATGTGTACTCATGAATGGGTGAATTTGATTTTACAATAGATCATTTGATCAAAACAAAAGCATATAATGTTAAGACAAAATTGCTCAACGTGCATCTCAAGCAAGAGCGAAGACTGCCTTTTCTGTATTGCACCGTCACCTACAAGATTCAGTTGTGGACTAGATCCCTCACATGCTAAAGGCTGTACACAGAAAGCACTAAACGGCCATGGGGGTATAATACTTTCATTGTCAAAGGAAATGATTTGCTACTACTGGCATCAGTAAGGAAAGGCTATTTGCAGCAATGACGGGAAGTTTTAAGATAAAATCTGACTTTGGAACTGGATTTTATAGTTATCCTAGTAACTAGTTAATGTAAGAGGATTTTGAGCTGCTGTTTATGAGTCCTATCACAATCAAATGGACTCTTCAGCAATCTAAAGTATTTTTTCTATCCACCTTTCATTCCTGTTTTTAAAGTCATATCACCTTGCAGTAATGTCCTAGCTGTATGTGTTGAACTTTCTTTTCAGTTCTCCAGAGCTGGCCCGGTATATGCTTGGTATGTCCCTTCTCCACTTTCATCTATACTGTTCACAGCTGTATCATCAAGAAAACACTAAGTTAGTAGAGCAAAAGAAAATACACGCAAACATAATTCTTGTATATTTGAGTTAAATACTTCATTATCCCATTTTCCTTCATTCTTTCTCAAACTGAGTGAATTCCCAAAGTAACTAGTCAGTTTTTCATGCAGGTACAATTTTTCTCTGTGGCACAAGATAAAGTTTTTTTCTTTGATTTTCTTTACCTGCCTCCCTACATCACAACATAATTATAAGGATTAGCTAATGCTTATTCAGAATTCAGAAGCTGTGGGAAACTATGCAAACCGTAGATAAAATGGATTTTTTAAATGTAATAGTTATCAGTAATTTTAAATAGGTTTATTGACTTTACTTCATGGAAGTATGGAAGAGAATACTTACGATAATGATGAACAGGGAATGACCATCTAAACTGTCACTCATTCATTTGTTGGCCATATTTTTCAGCGCTTACACAAAAGGAGTATTTTGTGGCTATTATGTTGCATTTCTGCATCATGCTCTATAGTATGTATCTTACTGCCAGAAGAGTTCAGATCAGACCCTCCTCACACTGTCAATAAACCAGAAAAAGCCAACCACTCACTCTTCTGGCCCTTTATGTAGGAAAACAGTTTTTGTTGTGCTGATTAACATAAATTATCTAAAAATTCTGAATTGAATCATGTGCAGTTAAAATTACCATCACTAAAAAACAATGAGTTGGACCATCACAGCTGAACTGCTGTGACACTGTTCATGTAATGCCTCCTGAAGAAGAGGATCTGAAAAACCTGGACAGATTGTACTTGGAAATACCACAATATAAATAGGTATTTGACACAGCAAATACATCTGCAAGGACATTAACGGAAAACCTCTCCCGGCAATCTAACCCAGGATTAGGGTCTTAGAATGGATATACCAAGTGTCCTTCCGCTGTCATCCTTGAATTTTGCAGTTTTACAACTTAAATATAAAAAACAATAATTTTTTTCAGTTGGTTGTTACATTGACAAATTGTATCATGTAATCATGACATTATGTCACTCAGTATTGACAGAAATCATTTATTTCTGAAAAGGGAACTGTTATAACTATAACTCCACTTTAATTACCTTCTTAGCTTAGTTTTGAAATCTCATCTCACAGCATTGAAATCTCTCTCTGGTTTTAACAGTGGTTTTGTGGTTTCTTTCTGGTTTTTTGGTTTGGTTTGGTTTAGACTTGGTGTGGTTATTTAAAATACTTTTAGTTTATATACTTTACAAGTGGTATACTTTAGAAGTGGTAGCAAATGCAATACTTATATTTAGTATCTTTGTTCTGTTTGCCTAGTAGAATCTTGTGGATAAGTAAAAAATACAGAGATTTAAAACTTGTGGTTCAGTATTTGTATTTCAGAGACATACAGACTTCCTTCCGAGGATCTACTGCCTGCACATTAAGTGCTTTGTCCTCCCCCAGAAAACTGCAAAAGTACTCTAACATGTGCTGGTCTCCCACTGAAATGCTGACAGTGTTCCCACTCCCACAAGAGGGCACCAGGCACGGGAAAATCCCTTCACATTAATTAATATCAACCTCATAGTTCAATTCTACTTATTAATCAGCCATAGTAATATAATGCATAGTATCAAATGAAGCCCCTTTTGCATCTACTACATGAAGAAATTATTTTTTAGCCAAATTGTACTCATAATAACCTAAGTTTAAACATCAGCTGTAAATCAAAGTTCTATTCTATTGCCTATGTGTGGACCCTTTCCCACATAGGAAATTCACATAGGGAAAATGAAGCACTTTCTGAGGCAAAGAAGGCAAAAGATTTATTGTACGTTTAGAAATCTTCCTGATTTCCTGTGTGCAGTTCCCCTTTCCCCCCGATCCATCTCTTGCAGCAGCCAAGATGATCTGCCTCCTTCATCCCCTTCGAACTGCTCCAGCCCTAATCATCATGGCACCACACGGTGGAGGGCATCTGCACTGATGGCATGACATTTCCTTGCAAGTGATCTCAGTGTGACTTGCTGTATCTTACCCTCTGTCCACCCAACCAGCACAAAACTTCTGCAGCTGTGATACTTCTGCACAAAGAAAGTTCTTCTTCAGCAAAAGTGGGATCTAAAGCTGGCTTTCCCACATGGGCACTCTTCAGGGGGGGGAAAAAACGTCCTTTGTGAAGGAGTTTCACTCCTTTTGTCTTAATGGCTGTCATTTGAACCTACAAGAGGCAACATTTATAATGAAGGATTTCTCATAAGTGTTTGTCTTATTTTTAAAATAATTACACAACTGGGATTCTACGTGCTGGGGAAATGTTTGTTTCAAAGTAGTTGATTTGTAACATGGATTTGTAACCTTACAGTTTTAAAACTGCTGTGAACAGTGTCTAGTTGACGTCATCTGTAAGCAAACAAGTCCGTGTTTTCCTCTGTGTGGAAGTGAGCTGTTTCAGCAATGTTTAGTCAACCAGCACTGACCTTCTTAAATCCACAAATTCATTTTCAATAAATGTTTAACTACTGTTTTCTAAAGGCAAAGGTTCACAACATGTAAATCCTGCTTTTAATCTTAACACTGATTTTATAGTTACCACACAGCATGGTTGCTGTAGGGCTGCTTGGCTTGTCTACCCTCAGTCACTGGATATAAACTAATTAATGTGAAGTCAGCTTTCTATACTATAGTGGAATTCCAGAAATGGCCAGTGTATGCATACATTCTAAGGCCAGATGTATTGAAGTGGATTTATGTCAATGTTCTATTGATTTGCCTCATATACAGAAGATTAAGAACATGCTATATAGGCTGAAAGTAATTATTCTCCTTCCCTACAGTAGAAAATGCACATTTGGGTGGACTTGTATGAAATCAACATCCTTTCAAATGATTGCAATTTCAGTTCACAGTATTTTTTCCTACCTGGCTTCCATAGTGGGAATGGCGGAGTAAAACTCATGTCCCTCTCATCTCACAAACCCCAAAAGTTCTGAGATAAAACCTCATCATCCACTTAAGGAGAGTATGCATAGCCCTGTGATTAAGATGGAAGGGGTTAGTTATCCTCAGGCATAGATATCAAACCTTAGGTATATTTTGAACCGATCTTGACTATTTTATACTGAATTACACCTCTTCCTGCAGATTACTCATGTACTTGTAAGAGTCTTCACATTTAAGGCAAACAGTCCCTAGTCAGAGGCTCTGTGGTTGGGTACCATAACTCATATATTCCCAGGCTGTTCTGCCTACTTGCTGCTACCCAGTTTAAGTACACTCATCCCAGATTTTATCGGGTCTTTGCTATTTGTTGTTCTCTACAACTCAGACTGCAGCAGCTGCTCTAGATAGTTGTAAAGCATTGCTTACCCTTAAAGAATGAGGTAACATCAATGTTCTTGTAAATTTTCCCAAATCCACCTGCCTCTAAAAGAACATTTTAATGATACTGGGCTATTAACCACTTGCCAAAGACTGAAATATCTCAGTCAGAAGAGCATTACAACTACTCATATCTATTACCTTCAGGAGTGTCTGTAATACTGGGCATGGGAGAATTAGGCCAAAGTTGTGTACACTTTCAGGAAAAGACATTTATGCATACCTTTGAAGTATTTAATGCATGGATATGCAATGTGCTTTGCATGAAGATAGAATGTATGTATATATGCAAAGACATGCATCTTGTAAATAACTTTTGTCCTGTGTTTGACACCATTTGGAATGATTTCAATCTGTGGTTTCAATTTAGAATTTGAGACTATGCTTATTCAACTCATGAATGTATTCTACTGAAAACTAATCAATTTTTTTATATTCATCTTCTTAGATAACATGAATATAAAATAATGGCTAGTACAACTGATGCCTTTCCCTGGGCTTAGAATTAAAAGCCAAACACAGTTAAAGGGAAAAAAAGGTTTTACCTCGGTATTTATTTAAGGATCCTCTGTGCACCACATCCAGGCAGAAAGCACCCCCGAATGCACACTGAAAGTGCACACCCGAAAGATGCACACCAGGATGCCCACCCCAAGATGCACACACACGATAATTCGCGTATACAGTTACAGACCTAGACCTTGCACATTAGCATATCTATCAAAGATTCCCCAATGAGAGGCTCAAGAGAAGCCCCCGTCCTGAGGAATGTTCCCCCTGGATGGGCCTATCTTGGTTTACAGAACGTGTTCTGGAGAGGACCTTGGTGTCTGGGGCTTTCTGACCCAACTTCGAGGTTTTCAGGATGTTTGGTCTCCTGGCTTAACGGAACTTTGGGTCTAAGCTAGTTATCAGACTTGGGGAATTACAAGTATGTGGGCTAAAAGCACTAAGGATACATGCAAAGCTGTGTAAAAGGGTATGTGGAAGGGTATATGAGAGGGGTATATGAGAAAGCAAAAAATCATCATGGCATCACAACAAATCTGGACTGTACAGAGTAGAACACCTGCATTCAGATTTGTGTTTGTTAAATTGTTGTGTGAAAGGGTGTATCTGGGGTCAGGTGCTGGGTGAACCTGGTTTCCCTTACTAGTGCTTGGATTCTTCTGATCAAACATAAGCAGCAAATCATATTGCTTGGTTTTGCTGCAAAATCAGGAAGGCTGGAACCAAAAGGAAAGAGATTCAGGAGGGCCTAGATTCCCTTGCATCAGTATTTGTGAGAGGTGCATTAACGTCTAGCTTTTGAAGTGGTACTCAGCCTATGTCTTTCTATTGAACAGGTTTGGAGAGTTTGTTGTAAAAGTCTCATTGGGTCCAGCTGCCAGGGGCTGTTTCCTTGCAGCTTTTTTATGATGTTGGGTAGTTTGGGACATGCAGGGTCAGCATGATCTCTGTACACAGAATAAGTTAATACTTGATGGAATTGGTTACTAAATGTGTGTTTTTCCTGTACTGATGAGTCAGGATGAGAGCATTCCTGTACAGCAGAAGATACTAACCTTGCTCTGTAGGTTGTGTGCTGTTCACTATAATCCACAATGACACGCACGGAGTTTTGCAATCAAGTGGTGAAACAAAGCTGACTTCTGAGTTTTGGGGCACAGTTTCAGGACCGTTAGCATTGAAGTGTGACCACCGCAAACACTAAGAACTACCAGCACCCGTGTGTCGACTGACTTGCTGTGCCATTCACGTAGGAATGCCCAAAGCATCCTCACGTCGTCTCTCCCCGCACGATGTATGAGGCAAGGTTTGGTAAAA
>VZTD01002682.1:474452-529876 GCA_013397725.1 Rhagologus leucostigma
CCGCCCCTGCCCGCCGGGCCCCGCCCCGCCGCGCCGGGGCAAGTGGCGCTGCCCGCGGCCGCGGCCCCACTCGCTCCCGCCGCCACCATGACGGACCGCTCCACCTTCGACACCAATGTCATCACCATGACCCGCTTCGTGATGGAGGAAGGCAGGCGGGCGAAGGGCACCGGGGAGTTCACGCAGCTCCTCAACTCTCTCTGCACTGCCATCAAAGCCATCTCCACCGCCGTCCGTAAAGCGGGCATTGCCAACCTGTGAGTCCCGGGATGCACCCCGCCCCTTCGCGCATCCCCGCGGGTCCGGGGCATCCTGCTGCCTCCGGGGTGGTGGGTATTTCCGGATGAGGATGGGGATGGGTATTTCTTTCACCAGAAAAGCCTCTGGGTGGGGTTGCATCAGCCCATCCTCTTGCACAGAGCTGAAAGTAACTCCTTTAGTATCTTGGTTTCTTGATTTTTTTTCAAGTGATACAGGTCCTGTAACTTCTCAATAGTATAATATTATACAATATTATAAGTATAATAGTATATCCAGTTTTTGAGAAATGTCTGCCGGTAATAGAACTTCATGAATACTTTCAACAGGTGTGGGTGCCTGGAACCATGAGACCAAATACACTGAAAGACAGAGCCTAGCAAAATGGGGCTTATTGCTCCTTGCATATTGCTTGATATCAAAGCACCATTTTATGCTTTGAGGTGTGTAATCAAATTTAGAGTGGTTTTTTTGTGCATTGCATCACAGCAACTAGAGTTTCTCTATAAAACTTTGGATGTCTAAGCCTTTTAGAAAGTGCACTGGTTAGGAATGGTAATGTCTGTAGTCAGCCAGTCAGAGGGATGTTGTTCTGGAGATGCATCAGAAGGAGATTGGAACTCTTGAAATGTGAAATAGCTGAAACTGCTTGTAGGTAACTAATCCTCCTAAGTATTTTACATATTGTTCATAAGCCCAGTTGTGTGCTGATCAAGGCTTTAGACATGGGCTACTTCATTACTTAATGGAAAATGTTGTAAAGAGAAAATGAATTTGCGTCTACAAACCATGCAGTGGAAAATATAATAAGAAAAAAGGCAAAAATCCTCCACTTTGTGTATGTTTGAACTATATTTCTGTTTTTACTTCAGACTGCCTGTAACTGTGGTAATTTTTAATTGTTATGTGCTAGCCCTTTCATATGCCTCCTATATCTATCAATACAGACCAGGGTTTCCTAGCTGTAACCTGATTTGTAAGCTTAAGGCCCTATTCCTTTTGTGTCCTACATGTGTGTCTGTTGGCAGCTGCCCACAGGTTTGGTATCTGTGCCCATAGACTTGCCTTATGATCCCCTGGACAGTGGATTTGACTCTCCAGCAGCACTAGGGTAGCAGGCTTTGGACTCATAAGCCTCTGTGAACAGTACATCTCCTACTGTGGGACTGCATTTTATAAGCAGTGGTGAGATTTTGCTTTGCTGTCAGGGAGTGTGAACAAGTAGGGATCACTGGAATCCATTTCTTTGGACCATCCTCAGACTCAACAATATGCTTAGTGCTGCTCAGCGGGGGAGGTGCAGAACAGCTGAGGAAGACATACAGACCCTTCCCAGCTGCAGGCTCCACACCTGATACCTTGTCTTTCCCTCCCAGGAGTCCCCAAAAGATGAGGTGTGAGAGCTGTGCTGCTGTGCCTCCACATAAGCATGGTGTTCAAAGTACATTTTTTTCTAAAAGCACTTTCACAATTGCAGAAGAATATTCAAGCCACTGTAGCAGAGAGAGAGAACAGAGAATTGTGTCTGTCTTTGTCTCATGCATTAAACTGAAGAAATGCAATGCGTTGCTAAAGTAGTGTGTTCAGTGTTATTACATAAAACCTGAAATACCAGTGTTCAGCCTAATCAATGAACTGTAGCTAAAGTACATAAAAGTCAGCTGAATGTGTGCCGAGCTGGCTATTGTTTTTCTCTTCTAAGAGCTAAGCTTCCCCTTTCTCTGTTTTGCCTGCTTACAAAATCACCTCTCATAAGGTTTCCTGGTACTTCCATTTGCCAGATGGTTTGATTCTGATTAGCTCGCAGCATTTTATTTGTGTTTCTCCTTTCTGTTTCTTACTTCTTTCCCCAAGGACATGTTTACTACTTAAAATCGAAACTGAAAACATTAAACCATTAATATGTTGATTTATTTGTGAGGAGACTTTTTCTGCTGCAATTTGCACATCATATTGCTAATCAGGAATATATTACATACAGAAGATAGCATAACTAGTGTGGTCAGATTCACGTATAGATTCATATTTTAAAAAGAATATATTCATATACTTTTAAAATACACAGTTTTTTAATGAATTCTTAGCTTTTGGGGTACGCAGAGCCTACAATTCAGGAATAATATGTAGGTCTTAAGAGTTCATTAAGAAGCACAGTTGTAACTCAGCCTTCACAGCCTGGTCTGGCTGTGTTTACCTGTAGTTTACAAACTATTGAAAAGCAATTCCTTGTTTTGTATTTCTCAGCAACTTCTAGGTATGCAACTGATGCCTTTCCCTGGGCTTAGAATTAAAAGCCAAACACAGTTAGAGGCAAAAAGGGCATTTATTTACCTTGGCATTTATTTAAGGATCCTCTGGTGCACCACATCCAGGTAGAATGCACACTGAAAGTGCACACCCGAAAGATGCACACCAGGATGCCCACCCCAAGATGCACACGCACGATAATTCGCGTATACAGTTACAGACCTTGCACATTAGCATATCTATCAAAGATTCCTCAGTGAGAGGCTCAAGAGAAGCCCCCGTCCTGAGGAATGTTCCCCCTGGATGGGCCTATCTTGGTTTACAGAATGTGTTCTGGAGAGGACCTTGGTGTCTGGGGCTTTCTGACCCAACTTCGAGGTTTTCAGGATGTTTAGTCTCCTGGCTTGACGGAACTTTGGGTCTCAGCTAGTTATCAGACTTGGGGAATTACAAGTATGTGGGCTAAAAGCACTAAGGATACATGCAAAGCTGTGTAAAAGGGTATGTGGAAGGGTATATGAGAGGGGTATATGAGAAAGGAAAAAATCATCATGGCATCACAACCACAGGTAATGTTAACAGGTCTCAGCAGGAATTCACTGGGCAGTAAATAAACAGGCTTAGAGAGCTGAGATGCCATTTGAAAGTGCTGTCTGTTTACAAGAGGTTTTACAGGCATGAGAAACAGAACACTTTAGAAGACACAGTGCTCCATTCTCACGAAATACTCTCTCTTGCAATTGCTCTAGCTATGGGATTGCTGGGTCTACCAATGTGACTGGAGATCAAGTGAAAAAGCTGGATATTCTTTCCAATGACCTGGTGATCAACATGCTCAAGTCATCCTTCAGTACATGTGTTATCGTGTCAGAAGAAAACAAAGATGCGGTGATAGTGGAAACTGAAAAACAGGTTAGTAGCTTTAAAAGTTCTCCCTGCTTGATTTCAGATCAGCTTGTACAGGTGTCCTGCTCCACATCTAAAAAAATAAAACTGAGCTAAGTTTCAGAAAACAGGTACTTTCCTAGATTGGCAAATGAAGGTGGAGGTGATGGGTGGAGAAAGCATTAGTCAACATTTGTTCTTTCTGTCATTTCTTCTCTCCAGACTGATGTTTGTTGGTTTTGGTTTTTTTTTTTTTTTCTGTGTTACTCCTCCCCACCTTCTTTTTCTCTCACCTTCTTCTTATTTTAGAGAAAACGTTTCATTCATCCCCATCTGGTCTCTGGAACTATGCTCTGAGTCAGGCAAGCCCTTTTGAAATGTCGCTTTGTGAGTAGGACACTGATGAGCTGTTCTCTGCAGGTTAAATCTCGAGGTCTTTAATTCAAGAAAATTCTCCTTTAAGCCCATGTAAGACTTAGCAACAATGAAACAAAAGCATTTTTTACATTTATTACTATTTACATTCACAAGCCTGCATGTACTTTCGGGATAGTTCCTATTTCCTAGCTAATATTTTGGTCTGATCCTGTAAAAATCTGAGTAAAAATTTAGTAAAAATGAACAGCAAAAACATAACTTATAAAGTGTAATAAAGTTTGCTTTGTTTAAGCAGTTCTCTCTCTCCCTGTTGAGAAATCTTCAAAATTTATATTCTAGGCATTGGATTTCCTTAGATCTGAACAAATATTTCAAAGATCACTGAGGGAGTCTCAGTATTAATGTGTTTCTAAACTAAATGTGAGCCAATACAGTGTTTTTATCTATGCATACCAGGAAATCCTACTTGCGGAGTAGAGCATTGCTGAACTAAATAAGTTTCTGACACGCAGGATAAAATCAAATGAAAAACAAATGAACACTGTTGTTACACACTATTATTAAGACAACTGTAAATAAAATGAGGGGGGAACAAAATATTTGAAAGGTACAGTTAATTCAACTTTTTCCCCTGTACTGGCAATTTCCTGTATCTGCGGGATTCCTTAATCTGGCAATAAGGCAGGGACTTCTTTTTTGACCCCCCAAAACCCAGGGTAAGATCAGTCTGGCTAAGGTAATATCTGAGCATTTCAGAGCACAGATAAAGGAAAATGTATCGTTTAGGCATAGCAGCCATTAAAGGGATTTTTAATATCTCTAGTTTTTAGCTGTGCATGAAAAAGACTGATTTTAATTTGCTTTTTTTTCCTTATTATTGAGAAAGACATGTTGTAACAGAAGAGAAAGTGCTAGTTAGCCTAGATGGTGGATATGACAGGATTGGCTTTAATTACACAGATGAAACTAAATCAATAAAAGTATTCCCCCTTTTTTTTCTCATGTTAAAAAGTGTATGAGAAAACTTCACTTTTCCTGTGTTGTCATCTGCTATGTACTTTAAAGATTTCTCAGCTTCTGGTCTGGTACAAATCACGGTTGTAATCAAGAATAAAATGTGGGCCAAAGAATTGCTGACATCTGAATTCAGTTCCTTCATAAACTATTAAAAGCCTTTTAGTTTATATTACTGTGTAAGTCTCTGAGAAAATTTACCTACTGAAATGTTTTTATTTGGGGGAAGTGGATAAATACTGTTACTAATCTAGTTCCCTCTTTTGTATTTTCTAGGGTAAATACATAGTGTGCATAGACCCTCTAGATGGTTCGTCAAACATTGACTGTCTTGTTTCCATCGGGACCATCTTTGCAATCTATAGAAAGGTAAAATTCTTTCATGTAGAATAGGAAAAACTATTATTGTGCAGCTTTTGATGAAATAAAATGGCATGGAAAGACTTAATAAAATCTAACTAAACTTGTTTGTGAAAGAGACTTTCAGGGCCAACTTTAAGTTAAATCTAGTATTTCACAGACGCATGGATTTGAATTTGAATTAGTCAGGATTTGAATTAGTCTCTTAGAAGATGAAGAACCTATGGGTACATGGAAGCCTAGCTGGTATTTAATTAGCCAGGTAATGAAATTACGCCTTGGAAAAAATCATGTCTTAAGTTTCATGAATATTTGTGTTGAGGCAAAATACCACGTGGTTGTCATCTACTTGGGAAATGTGCTTTCAGGTTTTCTTGTTCTCTGTACTAATAGTCCTGTTAGCCTGAGGACAGGCTTCAAAAACAAGCCAGAGCTGAAACATGTCATGTGCATTTGAAGTGTCTAATTCACTCTGAAAGGCAGAAACCCTGTCTGAAGGAGCTTGAAATACCAGACTTACGGGTCACAACGTGGGGGAAAAAGTAAATCAGATAAAACACACCCAATTGTCCATTTCAAATGTCTTTTGTATGTTGTAATACATCCCAAAGTAGCTATTTTTAACTTCATTTTTGTATGAAGCAAAAGAAAACAGAAAAAAATCCCATGTACTTTTGATCAGCCCTGAACTCTGTGAGTCATGTTTCATTTCTTTTCAGCTGTGCCTCGGAGTTTTCCTCTGAGCTGTGTTCATTATCACCTACAAGGAGGTACATAGCTCTTTATTATCTCCTTAATCCTTTCCTGCTTCCTGCATTCCTACTAGGCGTAGTTAGAAGAGCATTTCTAGATCAGTGTGTTTGTATCCTACATATAATTTGTATTAGTGCATCCAGTAGGAATCTCAGTTGTGGATCTTGGAAGCATTTGTGCCACCTCTTGCATGGATATGGAGCAGAAGACTGTCCCTATCCCAGGGTCCAGTTATGTACCAGCAATAGAAATGAAGTAAAATTGGCTATACTCTTTCTTGTTCTAGATGTCCCCTGATGAACCTTCTGGGAAAGATGCTTTACAGCCTGGACGTAATCTCGTGGCAGCTGGGTATGCGCTCTATGGCAGTGCCACCATGCTGGTCCTGGCCACTTCTGCTGGAGGTGTCAACTGTTTCATGCTGGATCCGGTGAGAATATCTTCTGTTTCTTTGTTTTGGTATTAGGGATTACCAGGTACTGTCTATAAGAACAGTTTGTCCTCAGGAAAATCAACCAAAAGAGCAGTTTTCAAGGTAGCATGAAGGAATGAAATATAAGTGTACTCATACTTAGAACCCATCAGCAATAATGTCAAGAGACTTGCATTCCGCCTGCTTGATGCAGCAGTGCCATGTGTGACTCAACAACAGGAAGACAGCCGAGTCAGCAGAGCAAATACACAGCATGTGTAATCATGTGATATTTAAAATGAGAAGTTTTCTGCAGTACAAAATGCCCTTTAAGTCTTGTTTGTCTCTTCCTTAATGCTAGGACCTTAGTAAACGAGAGGAGCAGAAATATTTAACCTTCTTCTGTGTTTTCAGATCCCATCACCGTGTGTAAAAGAGTAAGTGATGTGACGTTCCAGCATGCATTTGCCACGAGTTTTAAAACAAAAGTCATGTTGATCATAGCAGGAAGTAGTTTGCTTTAGTGGCCTGTTTCTTTGTGATCAGTCAGTCACCTGCCTGTCTTGAATTTTTATAACCTCCAGTGATCAAGCTGCAGGAAATACAGCTTGGTACTCTCTGTTTAGTAGCAGCTTAAATAGATGCATGTATTTTTTACTGTATTCAGGTAACAGATTTAACTTTGAGCATGCATGCATGTTATTTTGTTTACTCTTAGCACTAACTTGGAAATTTACTTTGGAGAAAATTAAACAGACCAGCGCTTGGTCACAGGCTTCCAGTTAGCCCAAGCTAAAAAGAACTGGAATATCTACAGCTATTTGAAGATGTTTAAGGTTCAGCCAGCACTCTGAGGAGTTTGGAAACTTATATCGTTGTAAGTCTAGCAAAATATTGGAGAGATAAACAAATTTACAGACAACAGCATTTTTTGGGCATAGAAAAGAGAGAGTGCCTGAAATGGTAGTATGAAGAAGCTTGCATGACCCCAGGATTCATGCTCTGTGTTTTATGGATAAACAAAATAGTTTGCACATAGACTGCAAATATTACTTTATTGTAGGTACTGAATTATTTTTAAAAATTCACAATGGTAGTAAATTTTTATTAAATTGTGTGTATTATTGGATTTTGCCTTGGTTTGCAAATAAGTGAGCAATTAATGTTAAGAAATAATTTTTCTTTCTTCCTGTTAGGCAATTGGAGAATTCATTTTGGTGGAAAGGGATGTGAAAATCAAAAAGAAGGGAAATATCTACAGTCTCAATGAAGGTTATGCTAAATATTTTGATCCTGCAATCACAGAGTATGTCAAAAAGAAGAAATTCCCTGAGGTAAAAGATCCTGTTTCAGAGAAACTTCCTGCTGACGAGCAACGTTCGTGATTTCCAGCTTTGTGATCAATCATTCATTCTGTCATGCACTGTTCAGAGCTTGTTTTCCTTTCCTGTCTATCCAAGATGTAACTTGATGTAGGACTGCTGATGAGAGCAGCAGTTGATGTAGCCAGATATTTCAGCATTCTCCAGTACTGCACTGCACCTCTTTTGCATTTCTTTTCCTTTCTTCCTTTTTTCTTTTTCAAATCTTTCTTCCTGAATGAGGGCCTGAGTAATGCTGCTGAAGGCAAAACTAGGCGTTTAGTAATCAATCAGAGAGGAAATCTTGTCTGGTGATGAAGAAATTTGATCAGCATGTGTTGTGTTGCTGCTTCCTCACTGCAATATCTGAGTAGCTGGAGAACAGAGTGGAGATGGCAGTGGGTCATTGCTCAGTGGTGACATGAGCTGTATCCTAAGGGTGCCTCTCACTTGGAAATTTAGTGTAGTTTCAAGGCCTGCTTTGTGGCTGTGCAGCTTCCTGGTGTCAGGAGGCCCAAAGCTCAAAGGAGTGCCCATAAAAGGTTCTCACGCCTTACACATTTCATCACTGGAGTTACTACACTGACAATGAAATGTGAACAGCTGCTGTTGTTAAGTGTTAGTGTCCCTTCCTGGCTTCCTGATCTTAATTTGAAAGAAGATTGATGTTTTCATCTGACATCTTTCCAGGTTTAAGGTGTTATTTAGACATGAAAGTGTACTCCAGGGAGTAGAATAACGAAATAATATCAGAAGTCAACTGTTAACATTTTCTTAACAAAAAAATTGCAGAAGCTGGCAAAAATGGTTGGAAGAAGTAGGAAAGATCACTTCTTTTGCTCTTTTATTTTTTTCCTGCTAGAAAAGAGAAAGCCCCAATATCAATTCCTAGTACTTGATTTTTTGCTACTAGAAATGCAGTGTTTTCCAAGTGTTAGAGCCAGTGGAGAGCTGGGATACATTTTCTGTTGTTGGCACTACTGCTCATCTATGCTGAGGTCTTCTGTCATTCCTTTTCCTTGGATTTCCCTGGTTAGAAAATGAGGAGAATACTGACATACTCTCCAAAACTACTTTGAGTATTATCTATACGATATGGAGACGAAAGATGTTAGGACTGCTAAAGGGGCATGTGGGGGAGGTTAACCTGGTGTGCTCTAGAGTTACTGTTATTGAAATGTTTTTCTGTAGGATGGCAGTTCACCGTATGGTGGGAGGTACATAGGGTCCATGGTGGCAGACGTGCATCGCACACTGGTGTATGGAGGAATCTTTCTGTATCCTGCTAACTCCAAAAGTCCCAAAGGGAAGGTAAGCCTGAATAAGCCCACTTACAAAAAATGCTACATTATGTAGACATTTCACTATCAAGGTTAGTATTTTGGTTGCAGAACCTGTGTTTTGTAACTTGGTAGTTTGTATTTCTAGTGTGGGGGGATATGGCCATCCCTTGCACACTGTCACAAGTGACAGGAACCTGTTGTCAAATACCTATTTTAGGGCTGCTTCTCACCTGTTTCAACTGCGGTGACTTCTCTTTATCGGCAAACATATCCAGGTTATGGAACATACCAGGGGGTGTGCTGCTCAAACAGGCTTCTCTGCACCATGTCAGCTGGAGCTGCTGGTGCTGATCCCAACCAAGTAGAGCATCACGAAGCAAACAATCTGCATTACTCTGAGATTCCCACTACAAACTAGTTTGTAAGAAGCCTAAACATAGGTGACCCACTGGGAGAAGCTCTGCCAAAGAGAAAACCAGTTGCATCCTGTATGTGGTAACAGGACTTCGTCTGGAGGAACTGTGCCTGGCTGCATGTGCCAGGACAATGGTCAGTCAGGAAGATCACGCACTTACAGGCTGACAAGGGGACTATTTATTCAGCAAAGGCCTTTGATCTGTTTTGTAATTGTCTGCTTATTGCTTATTGCAAAATTATTGCTTAGGTTGCAGATAAGATACAGTTATTCATTAGAGAAACCTAGTGGCACACTCAGAACTAGTGTTTTTCTTTATTTTCACACAGTCCTATGTGGTCTCATTAATGGTTGTGTCTTAACATACAAGCTTTATCTCTGTGTAAACAGCACAATGCAAACATGGACTATGGTGAAAGCACTCAGATTGGGCAAATCCAGCATTCACTGTGTTTTGTTTAAAAGAAAAATCCACACAATTTGAAATAAAGAGTACTTAGAATATTCATTGGTTTAAAATCAAATGCCAAATATATTTACATTTAATGATTTTTGGCATTGCCTGGCCTGACTTCTGCCATTTTGACTTTTGTCTTCTAGCTGAGACTGCTCTACGAGTGCAATCCAATGGCTTTTGTTATTGAGAAGGCTGGGGGAATAGCAACAACCGGTCATCAAGCAATACTAGATATTGTGCCTGAGGATATCCACCAAAGAGTGCCTGTTGTCTTGGGGTCTCCTGATGATGTGAAGGAGTACCTTGAGATAGTCAAGAAGCATTCAGCTAAGTAAAGAAAGCTTGCTGGATTCACTGTGCACAGGGGATAAAATGTCTTACAGCTGAACCAAAGAACATGCTGCAATACTGTGAGATTGAGCTGTCTGACTTCTGTAGCAAAAGAGCAAATAAGCCATATTTTCATAAGATTTTTTTTAAAGTGAAATCTTGTGCGGTTGCACTGTGCAATGAAAGGCATTAAAAGATTGCATTAAAGGAAGCATTAAAAATTAAAGCAGTGGAAAAATATGCCTTCTTTTTCATTTATCATTTGTGGTTACACAAGAGCCACAAGGAAAAACTTTGTTGCAGTCAGTATCTTGGGGGGAGAGACTCAGCTTTCTCAGGCAAGTTATGGACTATCAGCAGTACATCTGACTCTGTCGCCTTTTAAAAGTCTTGGGAGGAAGACTCAGCAGCCTCTTACAGTGAGTGACCTTTCCTAGACCAGTGTCTATGCCCCAGAAGTTGCTCACTATACTTCAGTCTGGGTTTACTCTGACCGAGAATTAAGGTTTGTGAAACATGGGCACTGGTGTATGTCAATTCTGACACATGATATTAATATTGCTGGTTGCCACTCTATCCGATCCAGTTACACAAGGATGGAAAATGGCATGTTAGAGTGGAGTGGATTTAATGGGATAAAGAGTACGTGTAGACAGCGTGTACATAGACAGATAAGCTGGCTATGTTTGCCAGAAATTAACCCGCTTACTTGATGAAAACATGAACCTGTGTGTTGTTAGCAACCCCCGCCAGGTGTTCTTTGTGTTATTTTGGGATTGAGGATTACCATGGAAAAGGATTCTGCTGTGCAAGCAGAAGGGAGGTGCGAAGATCCCCCCAAAGCATACTGACATTTAATACGCTCATTCAAAGCATGCTGCTAGGAAGAGCATGCTAGGGCTTGGGAGCTAGATGCGCTGTCCCCCTGCCTGGATACAGTTTATGGCTTTCACACAAGCTTTTTGAATCAATTAAAATCAGGAAATCTTTGATATTTCTCACCGCGCACTTACCTTCACCAAACTCAAAGTAAGGATCTCATGGATGTTGCTGTGGGTAGACTGGCATCGAACACTGGCTAACTTCATGCTCTGGGAGGCCCTGTCTTTGGGTGCCATGGGCTATAAGCCTGCCTGCCTGAGGGCTTTGCATGTGTCAGTGCAGATAGCGAGACTGAATGTTAGGATCCAATTAGTATTAAGGTTCTTAGAAATACCTCAGCCTGAATTAAGGTGCAAAAGAGACCATGTGCCAGTCAGTAGTGTGGGTTTTATTTGGTATGAGAGAGAAAGAAAGAAAGAGAAAAGAGAGAAAGGAGGAAATAGGGAAAGGGGTGGGGGGGAACAGAGAGAGGACAGAATAATGTCACCACTCTGTGGGTCCCACTGGCATCTTGATGATCCTCTCCAGCTGGTCTTCTCGATGGTGAAGGTCCCCCAAAAAACGTAGAATCCCATGGGTTTATATGCTCAGGCTAGGCAGGCATGTCTGGGCATGTCCCCCTGGGGAAGGGGGGCAGTCTCTTACAGCAGACTCTGGGTCTATTGCATCAGGTGCTGTCCTGTGGGGCAAAGCCTCTCACGTGAGAGTCCCGTGGATGTGCACTGTGGGGTCGGGGGTTCCACAGCTGTGCCAGTTTCTGTAACCGGAGGATGGGTGTTTATTGCCTCTCACCAGAGGTTACACCATGCACCCAAAAACCTCCTCCTCCCCCCTCGGTTGGAGGGAGTTTGTGTAAACCTGCCTTCTGTGAACTGTACTCTCTCTCACCCCAAACTCAGCTGGGGCTTTGGCCTTTTGTGGGTGCATACCTTTCCCTCAGGCTGAGGTGACTGAACAATAGGTTTCTGTTACCGTAAATAAAGCTTTGTAAAGAGAAGGCCTTGTAGAATCACGGCTCCAGCCTGTTACTTTGGCTAAGCAGAGAAGGACTGTGGGAGAGTCTCATCTGGAATAGGGGTAGAGAGGCGTGCTGCATGACTGCCTCGTGTTCACTTCGTGGTGTACGGTGGTTGGTCAAACTTGGTTTGTTGTGCCGTAAAACTATGTAAAATGATAACCTACTAATGACATAGAAAGGCCAGGTTTTTGGCAATAAAGGCTCCTCCTTTGCACCTGCCTGGGGTCTCCACACCACTCATTATTGCTACAGGTTTCCTTTTATCTAATCAGCACTTTGACTTACAGTCTCAAGTTCTTCAAGGACTTTTGTGTGGCTATAGCTTCTTTAAAACTTTGTATCAATGTTTGAGTCATAAACTATTTTCAGTCTCTGACACTGAGCATGGTTCTTGTAAAACAAGAAAGGAGTGTGGGGAAACCTGGAGTCCATGGTGCAAGGGCATGCTCCGTGAGGGTTCACACAGATAAAAATCTGGGGACCCTTGTTCTGACAGGTCATGCTGGGGCATTTGGAGGCATACTGGCAAACCTCGGTTGTATACGTGCATATGCTCTCCAAATTGATAGGGGGCAAGACGTTTCTGTCAGGGAGTGAATGGCCTAGTTTCTGCTGAAAATGTTAATTCTGATGAGGCTTTGCTAGTGGAGACAACTTTCAGGGACCTGAGCTCTTTAAGGACCATGAGAGTGCTGTCAAAAGTCAATTTGGACTACAGTGCCCCAATGGTCTGTTAGCATGACTTGGCAGACAGTATCCACAGCAGCGATTTTTGCCTGAATACCATAATTCCTTGTCTGCATCCTGCCTTCGAGCTTGACAAGAATTCTGGACTGCATATATCTATTTTTACTACACCATACTGGCAGCATGTAAAGGTTATAGGAGGAAAGTCAATACTGCCCGTGTTTACTAGGTCAGTTCTCAGTGTTTTGGTTTTGCCTGTAGGCTGACATTTCATAGTTAGCACTTTACTCATTGTGAGCTGGGTTTATCTTCTAATCAGTAATACATAAGCCCACATTTGAACAATATCCCTGGCTAGCCACCAGTGGGGAGAACTATTCAATAATCTCCTTCCACATCCCCCTTTCCAGAGCTCTCCTTGCCTGCCAGCACAGAGCAGGAAGGTGGGTTTGTCACGGTGTCCGCTGTCAGCCCCTGTGGCAGTTCTACCCACTGCCCTCCTCAGAGGCTGCACTGTGGCTTTTGGTGAAAGGTCACTGGCTCCAGTTTCAGCTGGCACCATCCAAGCAACTAACATTTCGTATCAGTTAGAAAAGGTGTCATCTTTAAGACTCAGGACTGGCCCATACACCAGTGTAAGTGTGAATAATCTCCAAGAGCTCTTTATATTAGAAGCCAAATCTCCGACAGATCTGTCAAATTGAGGTGTTTATTTTTTTAACCTTCCTGTGCTATTCCAACCCCTTGTACTGGGATGTTCTCAGGCTTATAGACAATTACCACAGATTTTTGACACAATCTGATTTCTCCCCACGTCCCCAAAATGGTAATTATTGATATAGCCTAATCATTCCGTATAATCATTTGGATCATTATCATTCAGTGGGATCACAGGGTGAAGCTTTCGTGCAATCCATTTGTGTGCCTTTATCCAAGTTTTATTTCTCTTTTCGCTACACTGTTGACTGCAATATTTATGGAAAGCTTGGTTAAAGAGTCTGTGTTCTTTACATTATAGTGTAAGTTAATTTCTTATTGAAGGACTGTTATTTGAGCAGGTCAAAGCACTGTGCTCTATGTATACTAAAAAAAGCCAGTACCTGTAAAATACATTTGCAGATTTAAAAAAAAAAAAAGGAGGCAAATAGTGGACTTAATAGTTCTGAAAACGCCCTTTGAACCACTAACTCCAAAACAAACTTTCTGTTAGAAGATGATCTGAACTTTGTCTTTTTGACCAGTGTAAAAGATCACTTGGAATCAACAGAAGATCTGCACGTGATGTTTTGACAAAAGTTAAAAGTTGTAGGCCAACCCCTGCCCAATTTCTTATTTACTAATTTGATTTGGTATGCTTATGGTATTCCAGCTACTCAGCAGAGAGATTTTGCATTAAGCGCATTTTAGTACTGGTCAAGCTGACAGCTGCCACAATGATGAAATAATGTGCAGAATGTAATGGCTGTCCTTTAGGCTAGCAGATATTTTTGCATGTATAACGTAAAACCTGTCACCTTCTTTTATTAATCCTACCATGTGCTATCCCAAAGCTCCCTACATACATTATTTTTTGTTTTCTAAGAGGTATATTCAAAAGAAGAAAGTCTCCTAACCAGGCAAAACATGCTCTGTAACATTTGCCTTGTGATATGAACAGTATCCTGTACATTTAACTATATCATAGTAGTAGAAAAGAGAAATCTTCAAGATTTCTTTCTTCTTCAACCATTGCCTTAGAGGACATAGTGCAAAACCAGCCTGTTGCTCCGTCTGATCAACTCCACTCACCAGTCCTTTCTCCACCTTGGAACAGGACTGGGAAAACCTCCCCAAAGCTAAGTACATGTGATGGAAGCAGCACTGAACTCTGTCTTTCTACCTGTGGCTAGTGTTCAGTGCTGTCAGTCTCTAAAACCCTTTTTTGCAGCTGATTTCAAAGTAGAAAACCTTAGCATTCAAACCGCTTTAAAACTCTGCAAGTAATGTATTGTTTATAGGTGAAGAGACACTTCTGGGACAATCTACAGAAATGCTAAAGATTAAAAAAGGAACACCAAGGGAAATCAAAACTTTTTGGCTTCAGCTGCTGTTCCTATTAACAAAAACACAATAGGTATATGTTTTGTCACTGAATTTTGTTTCTGTCTTCCTGGCAAGATTTTAGTGCAGTAATTTGGGTTACAGGAATAACAATGGAACTTAATGAAACTTTTCTTCTGTAACTCCAGATTTTCTTGTTGCTGGTAGGCTTTCCATATTGCCTACTTAAACATAAGAGTGCTGCTAGTAAGTAAAATGAAGGCTACAGCATATAGTTGCTCTTACTGTCAGAGTGGGAAGACAGTGCTGTAATTTAAATCTGTAACTCCAGTGTTTCAGATAGCGTGTGTCTAATGCACAGTCTAATGTATGGAGAGTTTATGTCTACCTTCACATTGGCATCATGTGCTCCAAGTATATTGCTCGTAAGGAGTTACTGGCAGCATAATTGCAAATTTGGACACACCTATATTTACATGGTGCACTACAGTGTGAAAGCCAACATAAAATATCATTTTGTGAGTTATGTCATTGACATGCTTAAATCAGAGAAGCTTAATTTCTAAATTATTGAAGACATAATTACTTTGTAACTAGTCAAGCCACAGCTAACCAATACTTCTTATTCATTCAAGCACTATAATATTACAAACAACCCAGACCAGGAATTAAATCATTAAAATGGAACTGCAGCAGACCAACTAGCAAGATAAAACACTTTAACAAATGCATGTCTAGATGTACCCCTTCAAAACCCCCCTTCAGGGCAGAGGCCAAAAGACAGTGAACAAACAGGGCTTATGGGAAGGGAGCTTCACTGTCTGGAGTCACAGTGCTCTGGGACACTGTGGCATGCATGGTTACCAGCGCCTGGTGCCTTCATTTCTGGTGCCTTGTAAATTGTGCGTTGCCTTGGCTGTGCTAAGCCCATTGCTGGGCAGGATCTACAGGAAAGCCATTTCCAAGTACACAGCCAGCAAGAGTTTTGCATTATAATCAGTCTGATGTACAGTGAGGCTATGTAACTAGATCTGCACAGAGCTAATTTCAGTACTAACTACCAGATGAGCAGTAGTTGCTCAGCTGCAGTCCTGTCTCAGGCTCCTTTCCTGCATCCCAGTGGACCCACGGAGCCAGCCTGGGGTGCAGTTATTCTGAGCACTCAATCACGTGGTCTCAGAAACATCTTAATAAATTCTGACCAGCAACACAGCCAACAGCTTCGCCTCAAGATAAAACAGCTACCCAGGATCTCAACACAGCAAGAGAGCATCTTGTCCAGCTGAGAAGATAGGAACTCTGGTTCCCAGCAAAAATGACCGACAAAAGCCCCTTCGAAACAGATATGCTGACACTCACACGATTTGTTATGGAGAAGGGACGCCGCGTGAAAGGAGCGACGGGGGAGCTGACACAGCTGCTCAACTCCATGCTGACTGCCATAAAGGCCATTTCTGCTGCTGTCAGAAAGGCAGGCCTTGCCCACATGTGAGTCCTACCTTGTGCTACAGGGAGGAAGAGGAGGTAGAGAGACAGCTACTTGCATAGCAAGGCTGGGGAGTGGGCAGGGGTTCATAAATACCTTGAAAGTGCCTTTTTTAAGCTAAGTGAGGTCAGAGCCTGGATTATCAAGAGTGGGAAGCAGGAGAGCTATCTTTCTGGAGCGTTTTAATACTGGGCACAAGATAGACATTTAAACTAACTACTCTTCTGTAATATTTTACTCTAAAAATGTAAAGTCAGAACAGAACTTGAATGCACTGCTCACCTTGTTAACTCTTGTACTTGTTGATACTGATCTATTTTTAAATCTACTGTGAATTTGCTGAAAATCACACCATGATACTTTTAATGCAGAATATCTCACTGTGATATTTTCTGCTAACATCTAAGCCCTCTGCTGAACTGTGCAAATCAGTGTTTTGCTTATCTTGGGAAGCTGATTTTATGCCTGTCTGCTGTATCAACAATGCTCTAAAGCAACAGCCTTGTGAGAAACTCCGTATGCTGCTGTACCTGGATCCATTTCTCTTTCCTTCCTCAAGCAGGATCCCTCAATCAGGGTTACAGGCAGGGGGTCTCAAAAGGCCCTATATGAAAAACAAACATAACGATTTGGCATCTAGTGCTTTCGCAGATGGAGTAAAAAATGGCCTTAGCAAAGCCTGGAATGTACTGAGCTGTTCCACAAACACAAGTGAAACAGACATCAGTCTAAGTCTTTTAATGGTGATCTATCTGAGGGAGTTCGGAGACATGGAATGCCCTAATAAAATTGTGCATTTAAAATAGAAAGTTCTTGATGTGTATCGAAAGATGTGTTTCTGAACCTGCCTGAGTATGTAGTTACACCTGCATGCATGAAAGAGACCAGGAATACCTTTGTGGAAAAAAGTCAACATTTATAATTTGTGCTGGGGTTCAGGGCTTTTTTTCCTCCCGCAGAAACACCAAAATGTGTGACACTAAGGGTTGGGGGCTTTTTGTGCTCCTGTTGATTATTTGGTCCAAGACCTCAATCATCTTTGCGAATCATGAATTCAGTGTCTCAGAACTATTGCCCTCACTTTACAGGCGCGGACCATAGTGTGTAGAGAGGACATGAGTCATACTCAGAGTTAACCACAGTATCAGGCTCCTAAGCCATTACTCTTAAACCGCGCTTTGTTTCTGTGCTTACTAGGTGAAACTGAGCTATTTTACCTCCTTGACTTACTTACAGGAACAGTTTTTCTTACATAATTTTTATCTTTAAATAGGCAGTCTCTGAAATAGTTTGTAACAGCAGAGAAACCATTTGTTGGCTAGAGGTGGAATAACCACATATCCTTCTTCCCCTTCAGAAAAAAAATGAAACCATCCATTACGTTAAGGAGCAAATGTTTCATTCTACAAACAAAAAGCTTCAGATGTTGACTCAGAAATATCTGAAGTATCCGAACACACAAATTAGTAGCTTGCACTAATCAAATTACTGAAACTAACCATGAAATTTCAGGAATTCCCTGAAAACTTTCAACCACTGTGAAAGTGTCTTGCATCCATCTGCATTTGTGCAGTGAAAGAGCTCTGATTTTTCTAGCCCCTCCAAATAGGAGGCTCTGAGGTGTCTTCTTTAATGTTAAAGCACTAAGCATGAATTTTTAATGAAATTTCAATTCGAAAGTGGAAGAGAACTTCTTCCAAATCATAGACCTGAGCTGGGATTGTGCCTGAAAACAAACTAACTGGAGAAAAGGCACTTACCAGTCCCTGAAAATCATGGTTCTTTTCAAAATCTTAAACTTGGCACTCAAAAACAGAATGTCCCAAACGTGCAATACTTCTGAAAACCACAGGCAGCTTTGAGCTTTGGGTAAGACAAAAGACCTACTCCACTTCCAGCTAAGGCCTGCCACTGAGCAACATCATCCTAGGGACTAATTACTTGCCTCTTTCTCCTCCTTTCTCCCCCCCCACCCCTTCTTTTTTCCCCCCTTAATGAATAAAAAATCTGTATCTTTTCCCTGTATGGTTTTTGTATTTCTAAGATGCCCAAAACATGCATATTAGGTCTAAACAGTGCTTCTTCAACCGGAAATCTCAGAAACATATATGATACTATACTATGTCATTAGCATACTGCTAAGATTGGGATAGGGAAAAGAAGTATCATCCTAACTCATTTGAGGATTGCCGAATAAAACAGACCTTGATCCTGAGATACAGTTCCATATGGCAAATTCCCTGGGGATGTCTCTAAAGTTCTGATTTGGGGCTGGCTGGGGACTGGGTGAATGTGGGTTAAAGGACCATCACAGAGCTCTCAGCAGCCAGAGGCAGAAAATAATGCAGATGCTCACTGCATCTTCTGCTTCCTCAAAACTGCAGCCAGCTGCTTCATGGGACTGCTAGGGAAGCCTGGCACTTATCACGTGGGCTGTAGGCTCTGCTTCTGGTCTGGAGAACATCCACACAGGACTAAAAGAACCAAGGTAAAGCCCCAGAATGATACCATTGTCCTTTCTCTTTCTCATGCATGCTTTTATTTTCTAGCAGCAGCAAGAGTCTTATAATGCACCTTAGCTGTTTAATCCAAAGATTATATAAAGGTGTAGGAAGATAAGAGGAAGGAGCCACCTTTACTTGTTGGGGGTTTTTCCTAAAAACCTGTAATGTTGGCCTCCTTCAGGTTGCTTGACATTTTTACTGTTCTATAGGTTTGGTATAGCTGGCACTGTGAATGTGACGGGTGATGAGGTGAAGAAGCTGGATGTATTATCCAACTCCCTGGTGATTAATATGCTCCAGTCCTCCTACAGCACCTGCGTCCTGGTCACAGAGGAGAACAAGGAGGCCGTCATCACCCCAAAAGACAAGCGGGTCTGTGCAGCTTCTGCCTTTAGGGGGGGGTTGTCGGCTCAGGCAGCAGCAGGTGGCACTCTTGCTTCAAGTATGAAGCAGGCCCCGGCCCCCAAACTCAACCCTTCCCCGGGGAATTCAGAAAATTTGCACCATTTCTGTCCTGTTTTGATTAATAACTGCAGTGGGTTGCATGATTTCAACAGCTAAAAGAGATGTGGAGAGTAAAATTATTATTAAAGTTTTGTGAAGGGGGGACAATAATTATTTTTAAGCTTGTTAACACATCCCAAATCCCAGTGTACTATTACGTTCCCTGACCACTGGTGCAATGGTTTTGGATTACATTAGTATTTAGCAAGATAAAATGAGATGAGAGGCTGGCAGAACTAAGTTTTATGTTACATGTCCAAAGGAAACACCTGACTGCTTCATCAGGCTTCCCCCAGGAGGGGATCCTATTACAGCGAGTTACTGTTCATGCTGATGTAACCTGCCCTTTCCTGAAGCTTTTTCTTTCTGCCTTCTTGCCCTCAAACCTCACAACACAGAGAAACCCTTTCACTGGCAGCGAAAAGTACCAAAACAAAACAAATTCATTCGAGGAAGATACTTGCTTCCAGAATGAGTCACTCCTTTTGCTTTTAAACGATTTCTTGCACTGCTTGGCAGCAGAGGACTGCTCCTCTCTATCATCTATTTGTGCTGTCTGAGCAGAAACATGTTCTCTCCAATTTCTCTGGCAGGCCCTTGGGGGTCGGTGCTGTGCTGCAGGGCCAGCTGGATCAGCCGTATCAGGCACGCTTGGAGGGATAAATGTAGACATAAAAACATGAGATTTTTCAAGTAAGAGGAAATAATAATGCAAAACAACATATTATTTAATGCTTCCCTTGCCACTTCTGTTTTAGGGTAAATATGTGGTCTGCTTTGACCCCCTTGATGGTTCGTCCAATATAGACTGCTTGGCACCAATAGGAACAATATTTGCTGTCTACAAAAAGGTAAGAGGATGGGCAAATCACACATAGCACGATTCACTTGGTGAAAGCAAAATGTCTCGGGTTCATCACCTTGCCCAGTTTCTTTTCTAGGTCCATTAGGCGTCTCTGGGAAAAACGGAGCCTTAGAAAGAGTAGACGAACACTTGGTATTCACGTGTGCTGAAATGCTGCCTGAATTCATAGGAAGGGGGCGCCCAGCCCCATGGAACTGTTAGGTGGCAGCACTTCCCTCCTCCACGTACAAAGGCACTTAACCACAACCATCTCACCCCCAGGGCAGCCGGTTGGCTCTTTCAGGGATGCTTGACTCAGTGTTACGGTGCCGACGAACCGCAGTATTTGTCCTCCTGGACACGCAGTGCGGGGGGCCGGCAGCCCCGGACCGTGCCGTGGTCAGCAGCGCGGTGGCCTCGCAGCGCCAGCTGCTGTGCCTGTCACGGATGGGCGTTCATAAGCGTGGCAGCGATGGAGGCTGAAGGAAGCAATCACCTACATTCATCGGTGGCGCGTCTGCTCCCGTGCGGCTGCACAGAGCAGCAACTACGCAGCCAGTTACAAATGCTAATGGTTACAGTCATGCCAAGTCTTGTGATTTGTTTGCTAATCTCCCAGCAGTTGGTGTTTTTTCCGAAGCCTGAGCTCACGGTCATATGACTGTGGGAGACCCTCAGCCACTGCTATTGTGAAATAACAGTTTACAGTACTTGTGACTTCAAAGAAGTCTTTACAGACTCAGATGCTACACTACAAGCAGATGAAGATATGTTTTTAAAGTCTCTCTCACCTTTTAGCTCATAGTTTTCAGCTGGTTAGTCCTTGGTTTTCACATTTCTTGTAGATAATACAATAGTCATCACCGTTGAGAATATGCACCTACTAGTGCATCAAATAGTTACGGCACAGTCTCAAGAGGGTCCTGGCACAAGCCAAGTCCTGGAATTTGGCTGTCCACACTGTTAATGGTTAGTGCAAACCCACACCACAGATGCAGTACAGGCCAGAGAACACTGACGTGGTGCCTGGGTATGATTTTGGAAAAAGCATCCCCAGGACTACCTCCAATACCATGCAGTATCTTGCTCTTTGCAGGGAAGAGAGCTTATCTGTATTGATGAAATCCACAGAATGTGTTCTTATGTTAAGCAAGGGTACCACCACCCTTTTCATTTATCCCTCCAAAGATACCCTAAATGACAACAACAGCTCCCAATATTTGCAGTAAGCAATAGCTGCCTTGTCCAATATTCTTAAGGGTGGTAAGAACCATCTTACAAATAGTAAACATTATCTTTCTCTTTAGAAATGCTGTGTTAACTTACTCTGTGTTAACTTACAGTTACCTGTGTAACTATAAAGGCAAGTGCTCAGTGTGATTAATATAGCTTAGAAGGTTGAAATACCAATTAGATTTCTCTGCCATCTTTTACTTACCTATAATATGCACGGAGATTATGGGCTGCACAGGATTCTGCTTCAAAATAAGAACATTTTCCGAATTTCCAGATGCCCAAGATTTCAAATAATTTTCTGATCCTTTCACATTTGTTGTATTGTATATTAACAGATTTGTTATAAGCGCTGTTTCTAATTTACCAGTTTCCATGTGGTTAGATACCTTTCAGTGCTTCATGAAAAGGAAATTACATTGCTTTATACAGATAGTTCAGATCCAAATGAAAATGCTGCTGTTAGAATGAAGCAGCATTTGTCAATTAAAAGATCAATTGTACAAAGAAATTTTCATTTTTCTCTGGAAAGTTAGAAACAATGTTGAATTTACAGGCTTTCACTTAAATAGCACTTTCCATTAAAATGCTAATCACAAAGTACGTGTTAATTAATATACCTTCCTCTCAGACAGCACAATATCATAGCAACACTATTAGCTTTAAACACTACTAACTTCAAATCCTTTGAAATTATTAAATAAGTGCTTTATTGATTGTTACTAAAAGGTAGTGTGAAAGAATAAAAATGAGATGTTTATTCCAGTGGATAATATCACTTAAGAAAGAAAACATAATTTCAGGCCATTTAAGGTTCATTAATAATATTTTTGAAAAAGTGAAACAGCTGTGATTCCAAAGGATGAACCTTAGCCCCTCCCAGTTCTGAGATGTGTGCATGGCTGATTTTCTCACCATGTCTCACCTTAACTTCATTTCCAAAGGCACACTCTTCAGAGCAGAAACATTTGGCTTATTTTGGAAAAAAAACCAAAACGGATAATAAGCACTCTTATAGAAAGGCCAGACTTGGACGATACATTTCAATCCTGAAAACAGTTGTCTGATGGCTCCCAATCCAAAGCCTCCACCGCGGTGGGAGGGACCATTTCCTTGCATTAGAAAAGCACTGTATCAGTTTCTTAGTGAAAGTCATGAGGAAATGAATGGTGTCTCAGGTTTATTTAATTTTCCACCTGGCTTCTGCTTTCTGAAACAAGGGTGGTGCTGTTGAAAACCAGAAACACCAGAAAAGTGGTGCTGAGGGAGGAGCCGTGCAGAATCAGCAGGGGGTCGGACCTTGACAGCTGCTGCCACTGAGGGGCTCTCAGTTGCCAAAGCGCCAGGATGTGGTGACAATAAGTATTTTTTGCTTGGGTCCTTCCCAGGTTTTCATGCCACTGAGCTGAATCTACAACTCTTAATTCGTACTGCACAAATATGCTATGAAACGATCTTGCTTTGTTTCACTCTGGTTTTAATTAGTAACTTTGCCCAATGCCTCTGATGTGTTTTATTTGCTAGCCTTCATTGTCATGAGGACAATGTACTCCCCTTCACATGGTCCGTCACAGAGAAGGTGTAAGAATTCAGTATAAACACAAAGGATACTTATGAAACACATGATACAAATGGAGACCTGGAAATCAAGTCGTTTTAGTGCTGCTCTCAGTGCTGATGAGAATTCCCTCATGTGATGTCAGGCAAATCACACACACCAAAAATTTCAAACTCAGATATCACCTGAGGGTACCCCTATAGCCAAACTCTGCAGCCCTTGTTTCATCTGCTTCACACCAATAATGAGTTATAGTGACAGAGTCACTATAACTCATTATTTGCAGTCCGTCTGCCTGTTTTATTGCTTTGCGTAAAGACCTCTAAAGGTATTTCACTAAAACCATCATAGTCAAAATATAATGGACAGGAAATCCATCTGTGCACCAGAAAGAAGAGAAAGTAGCAATTGTCAGAGTGTAGTGGCCAGCTTAATTCCCTGGTTTGTTTAATAGTACATGGTACTTGGCAGGACAAAACTCCTGCAGTCCTAACACTGAAGTATCAGCTGATCTGTAGCTTTTTCACATTCTGACTAGCTCTGCAAAATGTTTGTTTCAAACTGAGCTTTTTTTCCTTCTTTTTGGAAGCTAGCTCTTGGAAATACAGTTGTGAAGAAGGATGAAAAAACAAGCGAAGTCAGCCCAACTGCCCATACCTTGAGGGAGGAGTTCCTCTTTTTTTTTCAGAAAAGTCAACAAATATATAGGTTCTCAGCCATATTAACATAGAAAATGCATATAAGAAATAGCACTGAAAAGCTCATCTCAGAAAAAAATATATTTTAAAACAATATCGTATATAACCAGAAGTTACATGTATTGTGTATACACCGTATTCTAGAAAACAAACCACTTTGCTCTATTTATACAAAATTATTTTTTCTTTAATGAGAAGAACATACAAAAAGCTATGACAACTATAATATGTTTGAAACTGTGTAAATACACATTTAATTCTTCTTTTGATGTTGCAAATAATTAGTCTGCTGTAGAAAACCATTGCTTTTGATGGTGAGATGTATGTGCCATAGGGATATAATTTTGAAAGAGATGATGCTATGTAGGCCATAATAGTTGGTATTGTAAGGATTGTTTCGCAAAGTGTTGGCTACTATTAGTCAATATTCAAAGCTCTGAAATATGCAATTGAAAGTTTAAACTAGTCTTCCTTCATTATCTGCATTATAACCTCTCAGAATCAGCAGCTTGACATAATTTCAAGGGACTGAGTACCACGTATATTTGTATATGCTACATTTCATCTCCCATAAACAGGTGGTTATCAACTGGATTTTTTATTTCCACAGAAGAACTTGGCAAAATAATAATAAAAAGATTTTGAGCAAAATACAGTTAAAAACTGTAAGTGAAGTAACAAAAGTAACAAGGTCTTTCAGCTGAAAATAAAAATTTTTTGATGTGAAATTACTGTCTTCATGTATCAAGAAAGATGTCGTTTTGGTGTCCCACATCTCAGTTTTCCTCAGGGTGTTGGCATACAACAATGAATGGGATCACCTTGCTAGGACCCTGATGGACAAATATTTTATTTTCTACACGAGACAGTGTAGAAAATGCATTTTTATATTTTTTTATCCAGATATTCAGGGCTAGACCTGCTCTTTCTATTTAGCTGCTACTCAATCTAAGTAAGCCCTTGCAATCACTGAGAAACTGTCTGAGTTTGGAACAATAAAATACTAAGCTATGGACTGAAGAAAGGGGAGTTACTAATTTCAATTCCTCATGGGCCACCATCGAAACATCCACACAAGACCCACCACAACTGGTGATCTCTTAAATAAACATTGATATCAAGCAACCCCTCCCCATTTTGTAGTTGCAGAAGGTGAAGGCTGGAACCAGCCTTCCCAAGCACTGTTGGCTGTCGTCCTTCCTTACCCCACCAGACAAACTCTTGTAAGCCGTGGTTGAGGCACACCCCTCGGGCTGGCTGGAAATATTTGCACCATGGCTGCTTGGGCTACTGTTGTTCCATGATAACCGAAGTGCCAAATCAAAATACGAGTGTCAGAAATGGATTAAAAGCATGAAGTAAAATGCCACCTGAATGTTCTGTGTAGAGATATATATGCATACCTGCACACATGTACACTTCACATAATCAAATGCATTTGTTATTTTATTGTGTACTGTGGAAGCATTTTGTCTGTAATGTCATTTACAGCATTTATCTCTCAGTTATTGCCTCTGAGGGGTGTCAGCATGACAGGTTATGTTACATTTACAGAAAATTAGTACCTCTGCTCTGTCTCAGATTTCTGATGATTCTGAATTCATAGCCTGGGCTGTGATGCTAAGGGATCAGCTTTGTGTCAGGTATCATATCAGTTGCGTGACATGCATAAAATAACAAACTCTTGATGTCCTGTCCCAGCATGTACATGTACCAGTACCAAACTTGCCCTTAATGAGTGGGAACAATCTCTGTTTTGGTTGTGTCAAAGGCCACATAGACAGAAAAAGGAAATCCGTCACACATTATTACTGAAGTGTTGTTTTTATTGTTCATTATCAGAATTTAACCTTTGGTCCAATGGTAATATTTCCTCAGGAAACAGATGATGAGCCCTCTGAAAAAGATGCTTTACAGCCCGGACGCAATATTGTTGCTGCAGGCTATGCCCTGTATGGTAGTGCTACGCTGGTTGCCCTCTCCACAGGGCAAGGAGTGGACTGCTTCATGCTCGATCCGGTACAGTCGTGGTGTTAATCACATTGGCATTATCTTTTAGAGCTTTCTGTGCTTGGTTTTACTTGTTCTTGTTAATCCTTGTCTCTGTAATCTATCCACTTTATGCAATTCTTTTTTTCATGTCCTGGAGCATCCTAACTTCTCTTTACAAGTATTTAATAATACATGCGCATGTTGATTGCAATACCTGCTTGGTTTATTTCTACTCAGTAGAAGAGAAATTAGGTTAAATTCTCAATTAAGTGTTTGAAACTCTCTTAATTCAAACCAACGCTTCAGAAAATGTAAACTGTACAGTGTCTTTGTCTTCACTTAAAGGAATCTGTGTTTATTTTAGTCTTGATTTTTCTGTCTGAAAAAGAACATCAGCATGTTCACTGTTCAGCCTGAGGCAAGGACTACTTTTTTGATAGCTCATGCCCAGTGATGTTTCATTTCCTCAGTGCGGTACAGTTGTATGGCTGTCACCTACGGTGCATACCCAAAAATTTGCAAAAGCACAACAATGCCTGTACAACTGAACATGTGCCACTCTTCAGTGCTCAGAAACACAATGAGTGTTACTGTGAGAATGCAGGAAGATCATTCATTTGTAAAACCAGAATTAGACGTGTGCAATTACATAGGAGTTTTGTTTCTTATGTTGTTGTTCTTTTGTTTTGATTTTTTTTTTTTATAAAAGGATGAATTAATACCGAAACTACTTGTAACCTTTGTAAATAGTCTCATTCCTAGTGGAAAGAACTGAGAGATTAACTGCTTTGCTTGAAACAAAGAAAGAGAAAGTGGAAATTGAAATCAAACTGCAGACAGAAACACATGAGGGTAGCTGACCACATTCACTCTTAGATATTTAGACAAGACAGGCAAGAAGAGTTCAAAAATCAGAAGACAGTGTCATTTCTTAATTTGCAACCTTATAATTTGTGGACAGAGACTCATGATCCATCTGCTTTCAGGGCTGGTTGGTGTTCTTTTGATACTCTATTCCAATTCAGGTTTGCTTATAGTACCAATGTGACAAGTTTTCATTAATTTAATGCAAATTCTCGGCTTTCTCTTCTTTTTGAAATACTGTGAGGTTATAGACCAGACTGGTGCTGAAAGGATCAAGCTGTGCTAACACTTCTGCCATCTCTAGTGTGACAACTGTCACAAAAAGTCAACAAAATTTTCTGCTGCTTGCTAATATCTCATTTATTCTGTCCTGCAGGGTCTTGGTGAATTTATTTTGGTGGACAGAGATGTTAAAATCAAGAAGAAGGGGAAGGTATACAGTCTCAATGAAGGTTATGCAAAGTATTTTGATCCTGCAATGACAGAATATTTGCAAAAGAAGAAATTCCCTGAGGTAAGAAAATATTAGCACTGTACGCAATGTACCGTGCACTGGCAAGCACTGCATTCCATGCAGTCCTGGCTGAGGGAAAAGGATTTGAAGGTCTTCCTGAGTTCAGACCTGTGTAACCCTTTCATACCACCAGGCCCATTTTGGATATGCATCTAATGGAGCTTTTTATTTGGCATCCTGACATCTTTTATAACTTAGACTTTGGTAAATAAAATCGTATCTTGTTTGCGTGAAGGGAAATGTGCTGAAGAACCAGATCTTTCAACAAAGCTCTGGAACTGTGCACACCGAATTTGGGGACACCCTCATTTTTTAGCTTTATATGAATATGCAGTTCAGTCATACGTTCAGCTGGGCGTTTAGGGCTAGATTCCACACCCTGCTCAGAAGGTGTTTTCAGGAATCTGGGTGGCATCACCTTCTCCCTTCTGTACCTGCTTGCATCTGAAAAATGTAGTATCATTCTTGCATGGTCTACTTGCATCGTATGGAGCATGAACCAACCTATAGGCTGGGAGAAAACCTAAACACATGGTATGAGGCACTATTTCACTATATTTGGTTGTTAAAAGAGAGACATCCCATGTCTGATGAACTTCCTTGGACAAATACAGTTTTGTATGGCCTCTTATCAATGCTAGGACGACAGAACACAAGCTTTCAATGTGCAAAGCTGGAAGCTATGTGAAGAGTAATTCATAATGAAATATGGTGATGTGGATCAACTCAGGACTTAATCTAGCCAGGAAACTGGTTTAAAATCTCTTCCTATTAAAAAAAAATCAGATTATTTTTAAGCTATTACTTGTCAAGAATACTTGTAATATGGTTGGTGTTAAATAATAGATTCAGTAAAAAACTCAGAGTGCTTTACAAGGGAAATATCATGAGTAAGCATTTAAACTATAGTCCCGTGAGATAAGCTCCTCCTTCTGAGCTAAAAAATCTGGATTTACTACACCGGCTGTAGCTGCAAGACTACTGACTGAATATCAAACCCTCTTTTTCATATTACCCAGATTGTAGCTACAGAGAGTGTCACATCACAGCATTCTAAATATATTAACTTCGAATATTTGAGGTTATTTTGAGACTTCAAAGTCTGCATTCAGTTCAGCTGTTAGAGAAGCAGAAGCCCACGACACAACTTGCATACTTCCTGAAAACTAATCCATCTGGGAAAGGGAAGGACATCTGTGCTTCTCATTCTGCTCATGTTATACTAGGCTATGTATTCAGTATAATGCACTAAGACTGGATTTATTAATTTGTGGTTTTGCAAAGCACCAAAGTGTTGTTTAAAGTAAAACTCTTAAACAAATGCATCAACCCCAGGCAACCAGGAAAAGACTGAGGAGATTTCAAACTCAGTGGAAAGACCAGACAGAAGCATTTCACCACAGAATTGGTGAGGACAGCTGTATCATGTGACTCACTAAATCTTTAAGTTAGGACATACCAGAAAAAACTCGTTTGCAAACATTATTTTATCTCAAATCTTTGCATCGTTTGACGAAAACCTATTGAAATTGTTGGTCTAATGCAACAGAAGTTGGCAGATGTTTTTGTTGCTTTAAAGCAAGCAGCACAGAAGTGCATGGGTTATTTGGGGCAAGGGAAATCTCCTCAGCTGTACTGAACAAGCACATTTTTTGCTGCTCTGAGATGTACAGTCGTCTGCATGAGATGGGCTGAGGCACAAATGTCATGGCCACAAAGCACAAGGAAGTGCCCTGCCCATCTGCAGCTTGTTATGAACCTGAGTTTTGGAGACAGCATAACTCAGTTCCTTGATTTGGAAAGGACATTATATTTGCATTGTGGGCAGAACTAGAGAGAAAAGGCGTTACCATTCCTATGTAGCATGAAACATGCTTTCTGGCCTCATCTGTAAACCTAATCCAGCTACAGACACATTGGTGATGCTCCTACTTTCCCTACAGGAGCCAGGAGGAGCTTTTCATAGCTTTGGTCTTTGTCCCCTTGTCTCCAGCATGCAGAAGGACAGTGAGGATGTCTGCTGGATATCTCTTGCCTGTGACTTGCGGAGGAACTGAAACGTGGGCATCAGGGAACACTTTCTTATTCAGGCAGATCATCCACCCTATATTCATCTGGCTGCTAGAAGCCAAGAGAGTAGGCATCAATTTTAGCTATTTGTCACTTTTTTGCATTTTTCTTCCTTTGATCTTACATCTATTAACTCCTTTCTGTGGTTCTTGGTCAACATGCTGTTCAGATGACTCTCTGACATTGCCATGAAAAACTGAAAAGTTAAAAATAAAACAGGCAAACAAAAGTAGAATACTGTTCACAACATGTCCTATGTCCTGTATCATTGTCATTGGCAATGAAACACTAAAAATCAAATATTTATGAGTAGAAGAGAGATTTCCCCTTACTATCTCACATCAGTGTCCCCGATCAGACAGTTTGGACTACAAAGCCGCATGGACCCTCAAACTTTCTTGTGGATCACCATTCACCTAAGGCATCAATTCTGAATGAAAAGCACTAGAAAAATGCTGATGTCCTGCAGGCCGGACCTAAGCCTCTTAGTATTATCATGAAGTGAGTAATATATGTCTAACCACATCTCTTCTGGTATGAGAGTAAAGCTAACTTTTTATTAAGCACGACAAAATCATGCTGCTACTTAACCAGTTTGAAGAGCAAGTTTCTATCTGCAAATTTGCCTGTAATGCAACATGTTTACTCCAGTCTGCAATGCTTAATGGGCGCTGCTGGGCCAGAAACCATCTCTGCACGGATTTTACTATAACTCCTCCCCAAAATGGGTTCTTCCTCCCATGATGGCTGTGAAGCCCTAGCTTCTCTCTGGAACTGGTAGATTCAGTGAATTTACAAATTAACCCGTGGCAGAATTTGGAAACACCCTGTGGACATTATCACACTTTGCTATGACACCTATTTTCATCTTTGCTTCCTACAGTCAGGCACAAGAGAAGCTGAGTCTCATCACCGCTTGCTGATGATGAGAGCTATGCAACTGAGACTCCCTGGTTAAGGGTTTGTCTCAGCAGTATCATTAAAAACTTGCCATTAACAGCACATTTCACTAGGGAGCATTCTTCTGTCAACTAGCCAAGCTGTGTCCGAGTGACACAAAGAAGCTAGTAAAACCACTATGCTTTTGTCACCACATCTGTATGTGGAGTAAGGGATGAAGGGTGTTGCTGTTGTATTCTGTAGAAGAGATTTCTTGCCCCTCTCCCCCTCCCCTCCAGTCATCATATTTATATAAGAAAAACCTGGTCTTGTTCTGCTGTTGAAGAACAGTACTGTCAGAAATCAGCAGAATAAAGAAATGAAAAATTGACTTCTATCAGAAAGTGAAGAAAAAAATCACAGGACCTATCTGTTATAAATAATTTTTGTTCATTTGCGTCAAGTAAAAAAAAAAGCAGCAGAAGGGGTAATATGAAGAGCAGCCACCTGTTTACTCAAACACCATGGATGCTGACCAAGGGAACATGAAGGTTCTCCAGCTCTTTCATTGGCATCAACTGAACAGTAAGAAATGCTTATTGAACAAACACAGAGCTTGGCATTACTGAGAACGTGGGATGTACCTGTCTAGCATTCATGTTCTGTTACGCTGTTTGAGAAGAAAGCCTGGGCAATGTTCCAATATGCATACAATGCCTATTAACTTTCTCATCTGTGAAAAAAATGCATGAGCAACAAAACTGGAGAAACAAGAAATAACGTTTCACTAACTAAAAGGAGTATTTATTCTTCCCATGCAGACAGCTGTATGCTAAAGGAAGCAAAAATTTTGTTTCAGTATGTGGTTCAAGTGATAACCTTATCAGAATGGAGGAATTTGTCTTCTGTATTTTTCTCAGCAGAGTCTCAGCACTATGTCCATAGCAGGTGAATATCTACCTGAGTAAGAAGCAACTAAAATTGTCAGTGGCATCTCATTAGCTTAGAATATCCTGAGTTAGAAGGGAACCCACAAAGCATCCTTCACGTAACACTGTCCCTGTACACACAAACTATGTAAATAATCTGCATGGGAATAGGAAACCTAGCACATTCCAAACCTGTCAGATGATGTGTACGCAGGTGGCTCAGCTGTGCAGCTCATGGTCAGTACATTTTATACTTGTGGTTCGCAGAAACCTTATTTGATAATGTCCCAGAAACAATCCTTAGCAGTCCGGCTCAGGGGCTACTTGTTGATACATTACGACTTTTCTTAGTGCTCAACAAACTTTTCTTAAGACTCTGTTCATCACCTTTTCAAACCACAAAAGAAATTTCTTCCTTTGTTTGTATTTTTAAAGGTAATCTGAGATTATAATCATATCTTTCCCAGACATTAACTGAAAACTCACCTTTGTCTCTCTCTTGAATACCTCTTAAGTTCTTTGGTTTTTTCTGATGTCAGATTTTTACTATTGCGAAGTCACAAATACAAACAGCTGTGAGATTGAGAAGCTATCATTTGAAGCCTAAACATGCAATTATTTGAGCATAAGCTATGAAAAACAAGGGAGCAAATACTTAGGAGCTTTGTTCACTTGTGCCTACAATCAATAGGACCAGAGTTAAACAAAACTAAATGTAAAAGCTATAGGCTGTATCTTATCCATCATGTCTTTCATAGTTTGCATCGTTTTCTTCTGAATTTTTGTCAGTTCTCCTAATGCATACAACAAGACTGATGAAAACCAACACGTACAGTTGAACAAGGGTTATTACATAGCTGGAATAGAACTCTTTTTAATTTTATTATCAGCTATATCAAATACCCAAGTCTTTAGCAGCATAGGACTTAACTTCCTACTGTTCTGTTCCTTTATAATGTGTAATTTCATGAAAATCTTTTCTCATTTTAAAAGAGAGTAATTATCAAAACTTCACAGTTGCATTGAACAATTTCAAAAAGTGATCTCAAAATAGAATTATGTTTTTCTTTATTTTCCTTCCAATTGTGGATTTTTTTCCCCCACCCAACCTTATGATTTTGCTGTGAAAGGTGACTAACTTGTGGTGTCTGAAGGTCCTGGAGCTGGCATTGCTGAGCGAGTTCTCTATGTATTTTTCTGGATCTAGTATCAGTACAGGATGAGCTTTGTAGAAAGTACTAAGATCTTTCATTAGAAAACTGATCCAAATGGAAAAAAACATGCTGAGATCTTTTCAGACTTTTAGCACTGTAATACAAAAACATATATGTGTATTAAATGTGCATGAAATTCAGCCTCTAGTAATATTCCTGGAAAATGAAAATTCCTCCTCAGCTTTATTGAAGACAGAATGAGAGATATGAAAAGACCAGCAGAATTCTTCTCCTAAGAAGCTTTCCTGCAGTTTATATCTGTATTTCGTATCTCCCCTTCATAAAAGTATGAGGACATGTCATTCCATTTCTTGAGCAGAGCTTATTTGGTCGACTGTGTGCACTTCTATTTGTTTGAGACACCTTGCTTGTCTTCTATATTTCCTACCTAACCATTTATATGGCCAGCAGACCTGAGACTGACATGAATACTTCCTTGATTTCTCTTGCTAAAATGACCTGTTCTTCAATAACATCAATTTCTAAGCTGAGAGCAAGGAGAATTACATTCATGAATAAATCACTATCTCCCAAATTAAGCTGCGGAATGAATGCTATGACCAATTTCACCACTTGAAGAATAAGCCAGAAGGTAAAAGTTGGAGTCCTCATGGAACCATCTGGACATGTAGTGGGGTGACATCCCTCCTCATGCTCTGGCTTAGGAACCACTGAAAGATCAAAAATCAAATGAGTTCCTTGTTCTGCTAAGGTGAAGAAGTTTTCAGTCCCTTGTCTTTTCAGAGGCTGGGGTTTGATTCCAAATTGTGCACTCAAATTACAGGCACTCTGGTTTGCGTACTGTGAATGCAGATGTTTAAAACACTTATTTTTGAACCCTGTAGACGATCATATCTTTCAAAAGGCTGAGCTTAGGACTGATTTCGGTATTTGCAGTATCCATAAGCAGCCATTGATTTAAGCAGCTTTGATTCCTGTTTCGTAGCAAAATTACATTTTGCCATGCTAATATCTGTCCAGCCTGGTAAATATAATGCTTTACTCTATGTTTTTCAGGATGGCAGTTCCCCATACGGTGCCAGGTATGTGGGGTCCATGGTAGCTGATGTTCACCGTACATTGATGTATGGTGGGATTTTCATGTATCCTGCTAATCAGAAGAGTCCTAAAGGAAAGGTATGTCATTGAATTCCTTTCTGGTGAACTTAGCCAACCTAATAACTCTGGTATTACCAGAGCAGTAGTTTAGATAAATAAACAAATAACAATTTTCTACTGTGGAAAAAATTATTAATGAAAATGACGGTGCAATCGAATTTAAGAAAGAAATTTAGGCAATTGCCAATTTAGGCCAGAAATCTTCCTGTGTGCTTTTATATTACAAACTACTCAAGTGGTTTTCACTGCAACCAAGGACTTAATTACTTTTTCTAAAGATAGTATTTCAGTACCATAGAAACCCACTGAGACACCTGTGCATAGCTGGATACACCATGGACCTAAGGAAGACCTCTGCACTTTAAACTGGCAACTAGAGTTATCCCACCAGCCAGTGGGATACTCTGAGCCCCAGAAAGGGCTTTGTCCAATGCTAGAAAAACAAGTTTTCCTACCTTATGTTTCCAAAGGGCAATGAGCTTATATCACCATCTCTGCAAACTCGGGCTTCTGCTACCTGATCAGAAAAGGTGATTACAGTGGAAGGTGGGCTCCACGCATGCTGAGATCAGTATTTTGGGAAAATATGACTTCTCATTTGGACACGTGTACAAAACGCACCATGACAATGCAGAGCAATGCAGTCTTTGAAACTGACCATTATCAACCTCAGCTTGTCTCCTGCAGCATCAGATACCCTTATTATCAACTTTCTAAATGAATATGTTTTAAGAGACATAGTCACACAGCTGATCTGTGGACCATCAGTAACCTGCAGGACATCCTTAGGAAATTACTGGCTCAAGGACATAATTATTGGCTCAGTACATAATAGATTGGACGTGGTGTTCTGACTCCAACACCACATCCTTTCCTGATCTCCACCATACTTAAAACCTTCTATTCATATGCTTTTGCATCCATGCCTGGTATGTGGAGGAATCTGCCCCATCTCCCACACTGGTGTCAGAATATCCTGATGTCTACAGTCTATAGGGAGAGATGACTACTGGTTCCATCATGGTAAGGCTGTATTTACCAAAATACCAGCAGATTCAAATGGTCATCAAAGCAAAAACAAGAAAAGAATTCTCTTCAACATATACAACCAAAAATGTCTGCATGTTTGTGCACGCAAAAATTATTTAAATTTTTGAATCAGCATCCCAGGGAAAAAAACCCAAAAACACCACCTCAAAAAGCCCTTACTAAATGATGTGGATCTGTTTGTACACGAGAGAAAGAGACAAAAAAGGAATTTGCTGTGTGTGAAAAAAGTGGGTGTGTTGACTGGCCTCTTCAAATTAAACTTTTTGTTTTGAAATCTGTATTAAACCATTGTTGAAAAGAGGGAATGAGAAACAGGACAAGAGAACAAAGGAACAAAGTACTTACATAACTTTATAGAAATAAAGGTTTCCACAGGAGTTAGCCGACATTTATTATTGGATTGCTCTGGCTTGCACTGCCATAGTAAAGAGAGTAATGGAAAAAGCAAAACATGCTATCACTACAAGTAAGTTTTCTTTCCTTCTCAGAGTGAGGGTGTATATAGTTGTATAGCTTTTCTTGTTGGAGAAATAATGTTTTGTGGCAAGTGCCCTGGTCATCTGTCCCCTGAAAGACAGTCCATGCACTTGGTTAGAGAGCTGAAAGGAATCTAATGTCACTGGAATTGATCAAAAGTCTTTAGAGCAAATGCAAATGACGTGCATGTAGGCCCTGACATATACAGCCCCTTCTTTAAGTTAAAGAAAGAAAACTAAATGCTCCATAAACACTACAGGACCAGCCAACAAATAAATCCTTTTCAAATTATTTATTTTGAATAATATTTTTTATAAACTTAAAGCTTGTAGTTCTCTATTAGGTGAAAAATGTTAAATCTACCTGAAGACAGAGCCCATCTGAAGATCCCTGAGTGCAGTTGCACTGCTACCTGAAGAAACACTGCTTTCCACGAGTTGCATAGTCATAGCTTAGCAACAAGAAACTTGAAAGGTGGTTCCATGGTGATACCACTGCTGTTTGCTGGCTCCTGATCTTCCAGAACTGGGCCGAACAATAGGAAGAAGAGTGACAGATATTGGTCCTGTGTTGCCTGTTAGATGGAGTCCTTGTACCAGAAGTAGCACTTCAGTGGGCTTTAAAGATAAGAAAGAAGGTAATATGGTGCTATTTAAGTTTGTGGTATATCATGGTTTTATTAGTGTTCTAAAGGCATGAAGGGTAGTGAAGTCCTGTGTTCAACCCATTTCTCTGTCTCTATATACAGCTGCATTCTGTCACACTTCCTTTTCCCCAGAAAACATTCTCTCTTTTGCACATGTGAAGAGTCCACTAAACAAAATATGTGCTGATGTTGTTGTACGTGAGTACTTCATAGATAAACCTACAGAAATAATGTCTGTTCAGAACTGACCAGCTATCATCAGTGTTCATTTAAACACAGAAACTTTTGGTAGATGTCCTAAATAAGTTTGCATTCTGCCAGAACACACTCACCCCAAGAGGTAACATTTTAAAAAAATGTAAACAGATGTCAGGGTCCAAACCAAAAGGGAAAATTTCTTTTTGATAAATAACTGCAGCTCCTTCTGAAGCCACTATCTGGATAAGTTCAGGCCACTAATATCTATCTACATTTCTGAAGAGAAGCAATAAAATCCTGAAATTTGAAACTGGGAGCATCAAGCTTCAAACTCCAAAATATCCTGACTAAACATAACATGATTATCCCAAGCTCTGAGTTAACACATAAAGGCTCCATATGAGAAGATATTTTGGCTTTTCTTTCCTAGTACTGTTAGCTTAGCTGGCTTAACTGTTTTGCGGATGTCTTTTGGACACCCACTCTTGACATTTTTGACAAAATACAGCTTCACTGGTGCTGCACACCAGATTGGAAATTATAGTGGTGATACCTGGATGTAGGGTCAGTGCACTGCTCCTCTAAACAGAAGGCTTTAGGGAAGATGAGAAGAGAGGGAAGAAGGGCCTCACTGAGAGACATTGCTACTTAGGTCAATTGAAGTTTGGTACAAAATTTTCCAAAATCACAAAAGGAAAGCTAGCTTTTGGCAAGTTCTTTGATATAATTTCCCCCAAAGGCAACCATGTGTTTCCTCTTTTTTTCTAGCTCCGACTTCTCTATGAATGCAACCCTATGGCTTTCATCATTGAGCAGGCAGGTGGGATGGCAACTACAGGGACCGAAGCAGTGTTGGATGTGAAACCTGAGAATATTCACCAGAGAGTTCCTCTTATACTTGGCTCTCCAGACGATGTGCAAGAATACCTTGCTTGTGTACAGAAACACCAGAAGAGCAGCTAAAGGCTTTCCATATCAGACCTTGCTTGTCCATTTTCAGTCTCCAAGAAAAGCTTTACCTTTCAAAATGGTGGATTCTAGCAATTACCACCAATCTCTCTGTGAAAGTCCCACTTTACAAGAATAAGAAAAACAGTGAGATTTCATTTCTCCTTGCAGGCAAGTGTAAAAATCCTTTAATTCTGATTTATGCAGGGCAAGTGCAGAGACAGAGTCATGATTTCCAAACAGAAACTACTTACTTTATATAATATTAACAAAAGGAAGTGAATTGTGTCAGTATCCCCATTTGATCTGAAGCTTTCCATCTGACATTACATGGATGGCATTGTTTGCGACAGGATTTCCACATCAGTATTTGCAATGCCATTATCTGGATTTTCTGTCAGAGGCTTTCTTGCAGACGCTTTTTATCTCGACAGCCCTAAGAAGAGCAGAAGTCTCATGCTGTCTGAAACAGTATTTTTAAGCTGCGAATTATATATGTTTTGGGTAATTAACAGGGATGAAAAGCCTGCAGCATTGCCAAGGTATTTCATTTCTCATAAAAACAGGAGATACCGTGTGTTGTTTACACACAACTTTCAACAGCACAAATTACAATAAACCATTGCTATGGATATGACACCCAAATCATGCCTATTCTCTTGATCCATTGTTGTCTTCACCAGAAGAGGGTACAAAGACACTGTCATACCTCCATTTTGTCTTACTTTGAAAGGTTCTTATTTCAGATTGACACTTGTCCTTTTGCACATGTTATATTGCCATTCCTAGTCACTGTGGTGCCCTGTCCTTAAGTGGAAGGGAACACCCAAGTTTTGTAGATGCTTGTGGTCAAAGGGAACAACTAAAGTCAGATGGTTTTCAGAAGCCTACGAAGTTTCATTAGTAAATTCACACTTGGCATGAGAATTGATACAAGTTAGTCCCTGATCTCCTAGCATAAGGCCTCAGCAGTGGGGTTTGGATAAAGGGGTAGGGTACAAGAGGAGAGAGGGGGAGGGAGAGAGGGAGAGAGAGAGAGAGAAAGAGAAAGGGAGAGCGAGGTGAATTAAAGAGGAGGGAGAAGGCAACAGAGACACAGAGAGAGAGTGAGTCCTGGCTCCAGCATGGATCCAGCTGACGGGGAGTCCAGGGACCTGGGGATGCAAATGTGCCTGGGCTTTGTGAGGATACATTTTTCCCCTGCTGTGGAGATAACTCTCTCATTTTCTATACAAATTAGTTATCATGCACAGTCTGTTCTTTCAGACCTTTCTGGAAATAGGTCAGAGGGCTTCAGGCATCTTCGCTGGTTTTCATCCCTCCCTATAGTCCATACCCCCTTCTCAGTCTCATTTCTGTGCTTACACTGTGTTGTCCTTATCTCCAAGAGCTACAACAAGGATGTTTGTCCTGGAAAAGTGCTGCCCTACTTCTGTATGGCCACCATCACCAGCCACACCCTGTTCTTTCTCACAGTGTGTGTTACCAACAATCATTGGTTGTTATTATCAACAATCCTTGATTGGCTCCACAACTATCTGGTTATTGCTGTTTGAGAGCTATACATTAGCCGTTTGTCTTAGGGAGTCAGGATCCTGTGTCAGCTTCCTGAGACCCACCTTCAGCCTCTTCAAAGACCTACTTAGAAGAATCCCATGTGATAGGGCTGTAGAAGATAAGGAGGTCCAAGAGAGCTGGTCAGTATTCAAGCATAATTTCCTCCAAGCTCAAGACCATTGTAGCACTATGAGCAGGAAATCAGGCAAAAGAGACAGGAGATCTGCATGGATGAGCAGGGATTTTCTAGAAAGAAACTTCTGGGATGTGGAGAAAGAGCCAGGCCTTGTGCAAGGACTATAGGAACATCATCAGAGTGTGAGGGATGCAGGGATGAGACAAGGAAGACCAAGGCCCACTTGGAACTGAATCTGGCGAGAGATACCAAAGGCAACTGAAAGGGTTTCTACAAGTACATCAGGAGCAAAAGGAAGATTAGGGAAAATGTGGGGCCACTGCTGAATCAGATGGGTGTCCTGGTGATGGAAGACACAGAGAAAGCAGAATTACTGAATGCCTTCTTTGTGTTTATTGCTGAGGCCAGCCCTCAGGAGTCCCAAACCTCGGAGGCAAGAGAGGAAGGCTGAAGAAAGGAAGACTTCCCCTGGTCATAGAGGGTTGGGTTAGAGGTCAGCTAGACAGACTTAACACCCATAAATCCATGGGGTCTGATGGGATGCACCCATGGGTGCCAAGGGGGCTGGCAGATGTTGCTAAGCCAACCTCCATTATCTGTGCAAAATCATGGAGAACAGGAGAGGTGCCCAGTGCCTGAAGGAAAGCCAGTGTTACTGCCATCTTCAAGAAGGACAAGAAGGAGGACCTGGGAACATATGTCCAGTCAGCCTCACTTCCACACCTGAAAAGGAACAGCTCATTCTGGAGGTCATGCCCAGGCATGTAGAAGACCATAAGGTCATTGGGAGTAGTCAGCATGGATTCACCGAGGGAAACTCATGCTTGACCGATCCGACATACTTCTGTGGTGGTGTGGCAGGGTGGGTCAGTGAGGGGAGAACAGGGGATGTTGTCTGCCTTGACTTCAGCGAGGCTTTTGACGCTGTCTCCCATAACAACATTAACTTGCAGGTAAACTCAGGAAATGTGGGTTAGAGGAATGGACAGTGAGGTGGATCAGGAACTGGCTGAATGGCAGAGCTCAGAGGGTCCTGATCAGCAGAGCAGAATCTGGCCGGAGGCCTGCAGCCAGTTCTCCAGGGATTGATACTGGGACCAGTCTTGTTCAGCTTGTTTATCAGTGACCCGGATGAAGGGATCGAATGCACCCTCAGCAAGTTTGCTGATGGCACTAAATGGGGGGACTGGCTGATCCACCTGAAGGCTCTGCTGCCATTCCGTGGGACCCTGATTGGCTGGAGGGTTGGGCAGAGAGAAACTTAATGAGTTCAACCAGGGCAGGTGTCGGGTCCTGCACCTGGGGAGGAACAGCCCCAAGTGCCAGCACAGGCCGAGGGTTGCTCCTCCAGAGCAGCTCTGTGGAGAAGGACCTGGGACTCCTGGTGGATCCCAAGTTGTCCATGAGCTGGCAGTGCCCTTGTGGCCAGGAGGGACAATGGTATCCTGGGGTGCACTGGGAAGAGTGTGGCCAGAAAGTTGAGGGAGTTGTGCCTCTATCTGACCCTGGTGAGGCCACATCTGGAGTGTTGTGTCCAGTTCTGGGCTCCTCAGCAAAAGAGAGACAAGGAGCTACTGGAGAGGGTCCAGCAGAGGGTCACAAAGATGATTTGGGGTCTGGAGCATCTCTGATGAGGAAGCACTACAGGAACTGGGCCTGTTTAATCTGGGGAAGAGAAAACTGAGAGGGGATCTGATGAACGCATATAAATATCTCAAAGGCAGGTGCCAAGAGGATGGTGCCAGACTCTTTTCAGTGCTGCCCAGTGACAGGATGAGGAGCAATGGCCATAAACTAAAACACCAGAAGTTCCACCTCCGCATGAGGAAGAATTTCTTTACACCGATGGTGGCAGAGCACTGGAACAGGCTGTCCTGGAGTCTTCCTCTGTGGAGACATTCAAAACCTGTTTGGACGGGTTCCTGTGTAACCCGCACTAGCTAACCGTGCCTTGGAAGGGGGGTTGGACTGGATGATCTCCAGAGATCCCTTCCAACCATAATGATTCTGTGATCGTACACTTCTAGGCTTGTACAGCCATCCATCCTGTAGGTGCTCTGGTGCTAGATCTTAGACTTGACACTGCCTAAGGAGAGCAGAAATCTGCTATGAAACTAGCAGTCATTGACCAATGAGAGCAAAAATTAGCAATTAAAAGAAATGTGTGATTACATTAAGTGATAAGGATGTGAAAACTGGGCTTTAGGTCACTTTGAGTATTAGACACCTTTATAACCCTCATGTCTCATTACATGAATGTTTTTTTAGGTGACCTCCGTGATGTAAGCAGCTCCTGTACCCTCTTCTCATTTCCACCCCTGATTCACACCCCCACCTGTGCTGGTACAAGACTTTATTAAGAACACTCTGTGAATTACATTAGGACATAGAGAGGAGTGAAAAATACTCCTGCCAAGAAAATCCAACAGTTGTTTTTTAACTTACAGCTGTGTTCTATTATTCATAAAGAAGAGGCAGGCTGAAAAAAAAGCACATAGAAAATTATTCAGGATGAGCATTTACCCATAGTTATTGCTATCCCAGGGGTGAGGATGTGATTTCAGTGCTGCTTTAGGTATCAAAGCACTCTTTCTGCAGGTGTTTCTCTGGCACTTTTTAAAGCTGTGACAACTGCCCAGAATCAGCAAACACAGCATGTACTTGTTTATTCTGTTCATCATCACGTGCTTCCCAAAGCTCTACTATCAACAGCAGAACACAAACAACACATAAATCCTGGAGATTAAGAGGAAGACTGAAGAGGAAGCAGAAAAAAAGAAAACTGTTTAGGTAATAATAAAAACTTTTTACTGCCTGATGCAGTTGTGTACTCTGATTATGAAAATTAATAAATCAGTTTTCCTGTGGAAAAAAATGTGCACGGTGTACATACACACATATATATATCTATTTTATACATATATTATATACATATATAGTAATTCTCTCTCTCTCTCAGAGTCTCTATATAGGAACACAAATAGATGTTGATGGCACAAATTTATTGAGGAAATCCATTGCATTTTTTAAATCAGAAGCCTAAAACCAAGGATGCCAGTGTAAGTAAGCTAACAATACTAGTTTTACACCAGAAGGATCACTGGTAAATTGGTCCTGTTCCCAAGGGGCCAGGAGAGATGATACAGCAAGGATATAGCAAGAACAAGAGATGCAGCACTCCTCAGCGTAACCACAGGGCCTCTAAAAACCACCACTAAGGGACGTCCTGAAAGTTTTTTTGCAGTGGGTGTACCCAGTCTAGTCATTAAGATCTGTGTTCCTGATGGCAGGACATATACACCTGCATACTGCAACGTGTCAGTCATTCAGTGCCCTACTTACTGTCAGCCTCACAGCACCCAGCTTGCCTTCATTTAAGTACAGTTTCACAGCAAAGCCTGGATCTAATCCCAGCTGCTATTTTTTCCACATTTTGGTTTTTTTCCTCAGTTTGCACCAAAAGCATCTGTTAGTGGAGGGGCTAGCGCTGGGATGCTGCTCGGACAACTGCTGCTTGGGTGGCTGTTGATGCTTAAATGACAACGCTCCTAGTTTGTGGGCTGCTGGGTGGCTGGTACTTACACAGAGATCCATGGCTGCTCTGTATAAATAACCTATACAAACCTCAAATACAGATTAAGAAAGGAGCAACTTCATTCAGTGTGAACAGTGGATATTCTTTGCTGGAGTCCTGCTTCAACCTACCTCACCTACCTAAGTACTTGTATGTTTTCTCCTACGTGTAGCACAACCCTGCAACCAGACCACTCCACAAAGTCCGTCTTAAAGCCTCAGGGTGAGTTTTAAAGTTTCCCTCTGCAGTGTGATACTAGTTCAGACCATTTCTGCAGAGCTCTCTGACACTAACCATGGGGTGAGGGGACACCACCTATGAAGCCCCTGCAACACTGGGCCACAACTTCCTTCCATGGCCAGCTGCCAGGGTATCTGAGGGCACTCAGACTGCTGAGAAAGTCAGACATAGATTTTTAAATTTTTTTTTTCAAGAATCAGAGACTATTTAGTGGTTGGAGTGGTGTGAAAGGGGACACACCACACGCTGCCATCAAGGTTGCTGAGAGAAGCAGGCAGTGTTCAGGATGAAGTTGTTGTGAGTCTGCCTCCAGACGCAGAAGCCAGTAATGCCTGATATTCCTCAGATACTCATCAGCAAGATACAAAATCGAAAATACATGGAAATACCAAATACAGGAAGGAACAGATGCATCTAAGTAATAGTTCACATATGTGCTTTTGTATCAGTATTCAATAGCTTCTCAGCATAAAATTATAGATGAATAAATCAGCGCCCATTTGACTTCCTGTTACTTTTGGAGAAAGATGCAGAAACTACGCTATTCGTACTGTACCAGGTATACAGCATACGTGACTGTTGTTAAAGCACTTGTTGCTAAACTTGTTGCCAAACATAATTCTTTTTTCCAATTATTGGGAACCTTTGCACCTATTTCAGAAGTAAAATAAAGGCAAACTACCTAAACCTAGTGGTGTCCAGTAACACAAGAAAACACAGCAACCCCACCAGGCTCTAATAACTGACTAGTTGTTCACAAATTACTTTGACTGGAAACTGAGTTAGTCTGAGCAGCCAGCCTCAGAGAGGTGGCCTTGTGACCGCAATCACAAGATGGGGGATCAGAGAACAGGTTGGGGCTGGCAGGCTTCCCACCAGTCCCGTGGCACCCAGGCTGCCTGTGCTGCTGCCCTGCCAGCCCAGCACTCTGAGGAGCAAATCCTGGATACTCTGCAGCAGGACGTCAACCATTCCTGAGAAAGCAAGGCAGCTGAAATGCAGATGCTCTTTGAAATATAGGATCAAATGTGTCTCTGAGCATTTGTATCAAAAGTTGATACTTTATTCTGTTTTCAACAAAACATACACGCAGGGAGTTTTGCTGGTTTTTTAATAAAGCCAACTGATGTGTCTGGAAAAGTCAGGCAAAAGTTTTCTTCATTTATAAAATGCCAGCTAATTAGAGACGGAGAACAGGAAAGAGCTCTTAGCTTATGTGGATTATACCACACAGACTCATTGTGAGAAAAGGGTGCTTGGTGCCTGTGGAAGAGAAGAGGAGGTTTAATAAGAGAAAAGATTATAAAGTCGTTAACTTCTGTGAGACTGCAAAGGTAAAAGTATGTATTTTCCAGAGATACCTAGGGCCCAAAAGTGGGAATAGCAGAGAGTAAATGAACACTGAAACAAAGGATCTGCACACTGTTACCCAGAGGTACAGAACACCTGAAGTCTCAATCAGACAATCCCTACCATTCAGGCTTCATGTCATCATGGACGATGTTCATAAACCCCATGTATTGCTACCAAAAACATCTTTGGTTTTTGTTCCTAGCTTTCTGCAAATACAGATGTGGTTTCAGAAAGCACAAAAACAAAAACCTCAAACCAAGTATGTGATCTAATTCAAGTGAACTGATTTTAATACTTCAAAGAGACAGGATTTTCCACTGAGATCTGCCCTGAGGAGGTTGCTTTCATCCGATGCAATGATTTGCATCATGGTTTTACAGGATTCTGTTCATCAGGAGCCTAGCAACCTGTTTGCTGGTAGCAGCTTTTGTAGTTCTGACCACTCAGTGATGGCAGTTTGGTGAGCCAGCTTGCAGAGGGTGTTGGCCAAGACAGCTATGTACTCCCACGTCGATAAACAGTTTGGCCTAAGAATTATTGTCAGCTGCTGAGCAGATAACCCGGTGAATATTTTATCACTTTTGAAGGGACGCCTCTGAGGGAGATAATGCGCCTGCTCACTTACTGGGTCAGCTGTGCTCAGGCTGAATGTGCACGGCCAGCTTAATCCCAGCCCAGGCATGACTGTTCACGATGTCTCATCAGTTCAGCAGACGCTCCAATGCACTGTCAGCACATGCCCGGGAAAAAAAGAGGTCAGCTTCTCTTCCACGCCCAGCTGCCGCAGCACCAGCCTTGTCATCGTATGCTGTGAGGAGCACAGCTCTGAGACACTGTACTGGGTGACACACCGTCTGTCTTTTGCCCTTTTGATCGCCAGGTTTCCTGTTTTGTTCCTGCGTTGACAACTTTCTGCCTCTTTTAACAACACAGCAGGATTTTTTATTCCGCACAGAAAGACAAAAAAGGAGACTGCTCAAACGAAAGCAGGGAGGATAAGTGGAAAGGGCCATGCAGACAAATGTAGATCTGAAATTTAAACTCAGTGAAAGAACATAAATGGGGATGTTTACTTTCAGCTCTTTTGAAGATATGCTGGGAGAAAACAAAGCCAAAGGGGGAGGCTCGCCTTCTCTCAAATGCACACCCACAGCTGCTAATCAGTTGCATGGCCTCTGGCAGGCAGCCTCATTACTTTTGGCCTTCTTCCTCTCCCAGTTCTCAGCTCCGTGTTAGTTTAGATTAAAAACTCAGCGTGGAGGGAGTTTTCTTTTGCTCTTGGTTTGCAGAATTACTAACAAAAAAGGGGCTGTAAAGTTCACTGAAATGTCTGGAAATACTGCAACAGAAATACCACTTCGAAAGTATTCCTGATGGGCTTCCTGTGTACACAAGGTTTGCTTCTCAAATGCTCTATCATATTGTGAGAGAAATGTGACAGAAATGCTTGTAACAGCACTGAATCAGAAAACACAGGTCCGCTCCAATTCTTCCTGTGACTAGCAAGCAACAAATAGCAAAAAGGCAGCAGGATTTATTCTTAAACTTTGCACAAGGCATTGGAATTTCTATATAAACAGAGAGAGACATTTCTTTTAACTACGAGAGAGTATTATTATAAATTCCCAAAAGCCAATGCAATTTTACAACACAGCTGATGTTTCCAGTATATATTTTCTGTTCCAAAAAAACCCCGCTGTCAGTTTATGCTTCACGCTTGAATGAGGAAAGCAATACTGCTAAACATGGCTGAGCAGAAGGAATGTTAAGACGGCTATTGAGAAGAATTTGCATTCACAATTCTAGCATTGCTGTACTATTATGGTAAAAGATTGTCCTATGTGGCTTTTTTGGTTTGTTGTTTCGGGGGTTTTTTTGCTATATCTAGCAAAAATGGGCACCTGCAAACACAGCAATGAACTGTTTTAAGAGTTTTGTGGGCAGCCTTATCTAGGGGTGTTTTTGTGCCTTGCTACCAGCATCATAAACTGATACATTACAGAGATATGCTTAGAAGTACACTTCCTTTGTGGGAAAAAACACCTGACTTGGCAGCTCTGAAGCCACCTCATTTGACCTTTGGATTTTAAGCAAAAGCAAGTGTGTTCCAAAACATGCTACAGCCTCAAGGAGTTCTCATTTCAGCATCAACTTCTCAGACATCCTAAGCCATTTTCAGTGTCTAGTAGTCCAGCATTCGTTTTAAACAATTCTATGTCACAGCATACATGCTGTGCAGGAAGCTCTCACTAGTAACTAAAAAAACCCCAACCAAAACCCAAAAAAACTTACTCATTAGAACTTAGAATATTTCCTTGGCAGTTCCTGAGACTGCAATTTTTCCTAGTAGAGGCAGGAAGTAATAGCCGTAAATAGCTTCAGAGGGCCCTCAGTGGCACACCAGGGGAGCACACCTAAACCATTCTCACCTTGGAAGAATACACAACAGCACAGACAAAGAATATCGAAACACAAAGTTAATTCCAGGTGAATGTCCAAAGTGTCCCTAAGGAGATGAACAACACTTACAAGAAAATCATCTCTTCCTTGCTGACATCTCAGACCAACAACAATCTTTCGCTAGAGGACCTCACAAAGCCACTCTTAACCAAACAGCCTTCTGCAGGTGGTGGGAGAGGAATAGCTCACTCTCTCACTCTGCTCTGTCTTTGACCACTTCTTCCCAAACCAGGACTGCAGAAAGTACCAGGTATCAGTGGTGCAGCACCACACCTGACAACATACAGTGTTACTTCTACAGTGTGTTTCCCAGCATCACTTTATTGGGAAAGTCTAACAGGTTTCACTCAGAAGTAGGTTTTGGATCTCCTAGAGGTGGTGAGAACTGTCAGTGAACGAAACAGTGAACGAAACAAGGAAGAAGCATTGTAAAAAAGAACCCAATAAGTATTTTACAAATGCCCATCTCCATGCTTTCTTTGCTCCTTTGCACACAGAGGTTGGCGGTAGATCTTCAGCAGAAAACAGGCAGGATAGAAACAAAAACTGTTGCAGAAATCATATTTTAAGACAACTGGACAGTAAATCTTTGTGCATCTGAGCTTGAGGAAAAAAAAGGCAGTCAAGTTCACTTGTGAACACAAATGAGATTCTTCTGAGACTCCTAATCTACCTAAACTAATCAATCCACGGATCAAGTCTCCACCCTGTGGCCAACCCTCCTGCTCCCCCAAACGAAGTCCCTGACTGGGCTCCCTGACTGTTTTTAGAAAAGCCTTATTGAATATCACCTAAGTTCAGTTTTGTGAATTGTGAATGAAATTTTGTTTATGATTACAGCCTTTCCTCCAAATGCTTTAGGTGTCCCTGTGCTTACCCAAAAATTTCACTCATGATTCAATAAAACCGTGATTAGCAAATAAGATAATAACATCCCCATTACTGATTTAAACAATTATTTCTTCAAAATAGTGTATTAGTTAAGTCAGCATTTCATGCTCTGACTTCCCAGCAAAACGACTGAAGACTATTGGACGGACAGCAAATAAAAATAGGCGCTCCATCTGTCATACATCTTGGTAAAGTCCAAAGAGAGCTAGAAAGCAGAAACATCAGGTTACATTATGACAGCCTTCAGGGGATGCTCAGTTCCTTGCTTAATAGCTAGAAACTGCAGTCAATCTCTAACACGTAAAAACTGATTAGCTGGCATTAAGCTTAAGAGACATGACAGGACTTGTTACTTCATCAAGGAGATTAATTAAGGAGCAAATGCTGCACAACTGATATTCAGAAGCTCATTTTTGGGTTTTTTTGAAGTGCATATTCCCATTTTCCTATGTCTCTGATCGTCTCAGAACTGTGCTTTCTGATGCTGTTATGCAGATCAACAGTTAATTGTTCATTATAGAAAACCTTCACTGATACAATTCATCATGTTTGCCTTTCCTGTAAGGTTTTCACAGCAAGAGATGACAAATATTTTGTTACCATAGCTTTCTTCAAAGCATTTTGAAAATTACTTTAGTGCATGGCTTGTGTAGCAGAATAATAAAATTATTTGTTTCACTGTTAATGTTTAGAAATTGATTTAACATTAGCAAAGACAAAAACCAATCACATTTAAAAAAACCCGCCAAAATTCCGTTCTACTCAGCAGTCACAGATAGGATGAGAAATTGAGTGTTCTTAAGGGAAAATAGTTTCCTACATGACAGTTAAATTAATTTCTCACCAGACTCTAAAGAATAAAAACTTCACATCTGAGTGAAATTATTTAATTTCATGACTTTTCTTGCCTGAAGAGCACATGTCTTTAAAAACTCAGGTCCAGTGAGTGATAAATACATTCAACAAGGGGAGCAGAGAAACTGCTAAGAGACCTTTAGGACAGTCTATCTAAGAAGCATCGGCACATGAAAACCAAATGCAAAACTGTTTTTTCTTCCCAAATTCCAATAAAAAAGTGCATTTTCACAATTAAGATGCTAGCAAACAAGGACTGCAAAGGTTTATCACTGTACAGAACTGCTATTTAGCATGCATGTAATATAGTGCCCAGCTCATGTACTCATATACCTGTAAGACCCCATTAACAACAGCAGCTGTAATTTAGACAGGGCCTGAACCAGACAGTACAGATAGGATTTTTTACTGATAATACATGTGCACTAGTCTCTTTTAAAGTAACACATCTTTTAATAAATGCAACTTCAGCTATCAGCAGGAATATAAAACCAAAGAAAGCTTTGGAGAGAAAATAGTGAGACAGTAATCAAGAGCTTTAATTACCACAGTTTTCTGGGAACAACTCTGGAGCTTTCTGTGGCCACACATAACGGGTGCATTTGCTGCATCTTCACAAGGAACAACTCTGAACAGAGACAACACTTTCCCCAACAGGACATTTACCGCTATGGAATCATTTGCTACTTTACTATAGTATTTCCAAAGTAAATGAAACAGCTTTACAGAAGATAGGGCCACTGCAGTGGAATCACAAAACCAGATTTAATGTTGTTCTTGAAAGGTGTTCTTTAGATTTCTAAGAAAAAACTTAAACAAACAACTGCGACTTATACAAAAATTTTAGTCTTTATAGTGTCATGTAAGGTAATTCTGGGTGAAGCTGTTACTTAAGATTATGTAAATATTGAGTTATCTACATGACCTGACTTACCCTGTCCCTTTCTTTATTATTCCACTCTGGTGAGGATGTTCAGCCAGAACAGTCAGCAAGTTTTAGTCCACACAAATAGCTGCATTATCACATACTTTTTCTAAAAAAGGCAAAGGCTGATGCCTCTTCTGTGAGCTACACGCCCATTCACATGCAGGTGCTTTGGAAAGTTACTTCCTTTTCATTTCCCATATGTTCATAAAAAACATCTTGTTTTCCCAGCAACTTTTTTTAACCCTGGATTTTGCAGCCAAGCACCTTTCCCTGTTGCCCATGTTTTTAGCCGTTTAAGTCCCAGCAGGCTTTGTACTGGTCTCACCCGTTGCAGCCAATAAAGAAAACCCAAAGCACCAAGCACTATCACGCTTGGTAGTAACATCAGTTCCAGGATTAAAAAGTGTTTAGAGAGACAGGTCTCAGCCCATTCCCAGTTTCGGCAGCAAGAATGAAAATCATCTTCTGCATAAGGAGCTTATACAGCTACTTCTCGGTCAGCATTTTGCTTCTGGGCTCTCATTTTGAGTGTACTGACCATTGCCATTTCCTTCTGAGTATCAGCCTCTAGAGGACCACCTGGAGAACTCCATAATAATTTCCTCCATAGCTTCCCCAAGCAGTGTGGATGCTCTCCGTAATTGACTTGGCAAGTCAACTTAATAGCTAAATTCTAACCAGTATTTCTGCTCTGTGGCTTGTTAAATAGCCACTGGGCTGAGTGAGGCTCTTCCTTTAAAAAAAACAAACCACACTCATCAGGAAATTCAGGTTGAAAGAATTCATCTAAAAGCAGCATGTGAACAACTCATAATTATTATTATGGACAACTCAACCTTGTTTTTCTCTTTAAAAGAGTTTATTAAATGCAACCTAAAACCTTGATAAAAAACCTTATCATTATCAACAATAAGGAAGTTAATCTTCCATGAGTTGTGGTTTACATGTTCCTTTGTGTGCATGGCTATCAGATTCTGAAAAGATACTGTGCACAAAAAACTATGGGTCCATAAACCCAGAACTGGTGCTAGTTATGCTTCAGAACTACACCTCCTTCACCTACAGCCCAACAGCAAGGGGTGATGTCAATACCCACAAGCCAAGCCTTCTCCCCCCGCTGTTTTTTGGTGTTCACTAATTCACCATCCTCTGCAGGAACTACCAGTACCCAAAACACACCTGAACGGTAGTATGTAACAGCTAATACTCATGTTTCAGCAGCAGTGATACCTGCAGAGAAAAGGACGTACAGGGCACAGTGTAAATCACCTCAGTTAAGTCAGCCAGTAAGTACACAGCTAACAGAGCAGCCCAATGCCACCCTCCAGAGGAACATAGTTTCTTCCTGACTCCCCTTCTTTCTCCAGCTGAAGCTGGTACAGAGGGAAAACAGTATTTAGTGTCCTCCATATCTCCAGAAACAAGCCCTCTGAACAGTCCCGGCGTGCTTTGGGTGTTCCTCCTACAATGCTCAAAAGGACACAACTGCTCAAACTACGCAAGTGTGGGACTTTGAGGTGCCATTAAGAAAACACTAACAGAATTAAAAGCTAAGGGAAGATCAGATGCTGCATGCAAAAGATGACAAGACTGAAGGTCTTTGTTATAAGACACAAGAAACCAGAGATATTTCTCCCCTTCCCATTTTAACTAAGCCGTATCATAAATTCTACATTCCTTCTTCTAACAGCTATTAGCCATTCCCAGACAGGGCTGCGTTTTAGTGACCAGTGGAGGCACACATACGCATTCCACGTAAGAGCACAATTTAGGACACCTGTTTGACAAAAGGCCCAAGTAGAAAAAAACCAAAAAGCCAAGTCATCTGTACATAGCGGAATTTAAGTATTTATTTAAAAAGTAAACCTTCGGACAACACTGCAATTTAAAAAAAAGGAAAAATACAAAGAATTTATTGGATTAAGCAGTCAAAAGCCAGCAATATTACAAGCTGTTTACATACCAACATTTACATTAATTTAAACAAGTGGCATGTCACCAACATGTAAAATATACTTCAAGAGTTTTAAAAATCAAGTTGAGTTTTGAAAGACACAAGGCTACCGCATGTGAACATGGGTTTGGTCATTCAGTTTAAATCCCCTCTTGTACTGAAATGTTCAGTCTTCAAATTATACAAGTGGATAACTAGCAGCTGTTGCTATTCCACAGTGGTTCTTTCTGTCCTTGGCCATGTAGATATATCCTTTGTCACCCCACTTCTCACCCCAGCTGAAAACAAAAGCAAAGGGCTTGTTTACATATTCAGAAGTTACTTATTTACTGCCCTCCCCTGTAAGTGTTTAAAACTGATAACTGCTGCCTTCCACATTTGCGGAGAAAATCAAAGCCAGCTGCAGCCAAAAACTAACATGTTTTCCAGAAATTAAAGGCATCCCAGGAGGCAGCCCAAGCTCCCAGAAATGAATGCAGCCATTCTCCCACGAGGTAGTCACATTGATGTGCAAACCTTAACTACAGGTGCCTGAAGCTCAGACACTGCTCCCAGGCAATTTAAGGGAAGTCAAAGGCTGCAAGCAGCATTTGAGGGTGGTGCCCCAGTAATGCTGAGAACATGAGACAAGCTCATGTGATGTGCCCTTCGGCACTAACTTATTTTCTCTCCAACCTAGGAGGTAACTCCATCTTTAAAGTTCAAGTATTATCCTATTTCACAGAAGTGAGCACCACTCTGCTTCCAAAAAAATCCACTACACCTCAACAAGCAGGCTTCCTCCTGCTCCCCTCTGCTCCACTCCTTTAATATCTACTAGGTACACAGGCTGTTTCAGCACTGAGCTCCCTTAAACTAACTGAACAAGCAGAATAAGATGGCTGCTTTTGGCCCACTTTATTCGGCTGTCACCAGCATGAGTTGGATTTTACCTTTGTCATACCACACAATCTGAAAACAGTCTCCAGATTGCTCACACACAGATTTTAATTACTGTTGTCTCTCTACCTCTCCCCTTAAAAGTGACAAACTATCGTCAATTCTCCCCTGGATACATGACACAGATCTTACCTGTTCTTAACAATCCAGTATTTCTTCCCATCTACATCTTCCCCCTCAAAGCCATAACCCACAACCAGAACACCATGGTCCAAGTCTTCACTGCTGCAGTCTGGTTCATAGTAGATACCTGCAAAGTGCAAGTTCAGTCATGAACAAAATCATCTGTAGAAAACCCTTCTGCCTAACAAGAAGCTTTGTTTATTTCAACTTTAATGTTGCACAGCTTCTCGAAAGTTACATGAAAGAATCGTAAGTGAATTTTATCATGGCAAAAACTGAGGGACAAGTAGACACATACACAAGAGAAATATATGTGGAAAATGTAGAATTAAAATGACTTCTGAATTACGTCTTATGTCACAGGATCATATCTGGGGTTTTTTCATCTATAAACTGTAGGGTAATGAATATTGAGTAATTAAAAAAAAAACCAGTTCTCTGAATGAAAGTAATTAACAAATCCCCACCTGACTGATAGAACTGAAATGAGGAATGGCCTGCATCAATAGCAACAGACACTGGACCCACAGCTGCAACTGCTTTCATGAGAGCTCTTTCGTGTCCTTGAGGGATGTCAACAAAGCCAGTGTCATTAGCAGCATTGTATTCTGCCTTGTAGCGACAGTCTTCATCATCCTAAGTAGAGAAAGCTGTAGTTATTACACTGTTTTCCATTTAACACACAGGTGAGCACAGAACTACCAGACATTGTGACTTCGCTGCTTTGAAAGCAAGGGACTGAAGAAGATACAATTGCCTCAGCAGTGCTTTGCAAGGAGAACAGACAGGGAATACAGAAGAACTGCTTCCAAGTTTCTCAAAAGTACAGAAAAAGTAAAGGACAGTGGGACCCAAAAAATCCCCACCAACTTTACTAGTGTGCAGAGGGCCATCACATTCTGGAACTCTGCCCTCTTTGGTACAAATACCTTTACAGGAAGGAAAGAAGCCCAGAATGCATTAATGGGCAATGGAAGAGAGCCAAGTATTCATTAATTACAAAGCAATCCAGAAACTGCTCATTGAGCAAGCACATAAATCCACAATTTTAGCATGTCATAGTTTGAAAAGCTGTACAGAATGACTTGGAAGTTAGGAATTTGTATTATATGACCTTACATATAACATTTGGGGGTGGTTTGTTTGTTGTTTGTTTCTGGGGGGTTTTTTGGTGGGTTTGAGTTTTTCTGTTTGGTTGTGGGTTTGTTTGTTTGGTTTTTCTATAGTGAAGCCTGAACCACTGATGTCACACACGTTTACCTCAGAAGAGAGGTGAGGCCTAGTTTGAAAGTCAGGTCATGTGAAATTGAAACAGATTCAAACAAGCATATCTTTCCCTTACCTGCATTATAGGTTAGTACTAAAGTTGTTTCCCCCAACTAAAGGAACACAGACTACAGCTCAGCTGCCTACTTTTTGTACTCATCAAGTTAGGCACTTCCTATCATCAACTGGGATCTCTGGAACAGCCAAGATTGGGGAAAAATTGAGATTACAGGGACACAGATGAATAGGGACCCAGATCCAATGCTGTTCACAACAAACGGTATTTTGCTATTGGCCACTCAGCACAAAAAAAAGCTGCAAGAAAAGACCCTCAATAGTAAACAGAACTCCTAAGAGGTGAAAACCACTAATTATGGGCTCTCAAGTGATACCACAATTGACTACTACTCTTTCATCCTCTTGTATCTGTTTAACATTTGATAGATCATTAGAGGGACTTTAAAAGCCTGTCCATTGTCTCGATTTATGCACATTTAGTCCAGAAACAGAATTCAAGGCATTAATAACAACTGTTGTTAAAAAGCCAAATGACACTAGCCACTAGAATTAGGTGGTCTACAGGTAGCAACTCTGTAATAGGTCAGTTATGGGAACATGAATTGCTCTCCTACCACTAAGTAGCACTGTTGACAAGGGCTGGGTTCTTGGTGTGGTAGCCAAGATAAGGTATGATAGAAGGGCAACAACGAGGGGGAGGAATAAGAATCCTTGCTCCAGTTTTTCTAACTGGTCTGTCAAGATTTCGACCTCAAAGACGAGTGTAGTACATGATTCCTGCTGGGGCTAGCAGTCATGCTAGTTCTCTTAACAAAGATGCAACAGGAATAAGAGATGTACTGATCTCTATACAGACACTTTCCTTTCTAGGTAGGAGTTTCCCAACACACAATTTTTTCCACACAAAAAACATGACACCTGCAATGTAAGCTCAGCTATTACACTCACCTTCGCAGTATATGGGTAGGATTCCTCTGAATCAATGCCCCCATTATCCTGCACGTACTGGAAAGCCTGGTCCATGAGACCACCATTACAGCCTTGATTCCCTTCAGGGCGAGAGCAGTCCACCAGATTCTGTTCACTCAGTGAAACAAGTCTGCCAGTTTTTCTGAAGTGCTGCCCTTCAAGAGCTCCTGTTGTGCTGAAAGCCCAGCAAGAGCCACATTGACCCTGAAGTATAAATTGAAATCACAAGTTACAAACCCAGTTACAAAATGGTGCTTAGTTTAGTAAGTCTGTACTAGACATCATTAAACAGGTACAGTGTTTTCCCTCTATGAAAGTGGACGTAGTATTCAGGAAACTGGACTTGTAATTGGTTAAAAATCCACCATCAGACAGTACCTGGTCTTTAACTGGAGTTACATATCCCTTCTCTCGCCAATCTACTGATCGTGGTGCTTCCAGGAAGTTGGGCTCAAGAAACTGGGATCCTCTGTACTTTCTTTCTGTCTTCTTGTGTACATAACCATTCATCAGCTGTCTGAACTCCTCAGTTGTCTGAGAAACAAATCAATATATAGAGTCATTATCTATTACACACCACTGCTTAGAACTGTACATTATATGTCTCTATACATACCATGTCTCCAAACTGATTCATTCCCAGCTTGTAGCTGTGTTTTCCTAATGCATGATCCAGATTATGGATTTCAATCATTTTCAGATTCTTCTCCCACACCACTCTCCTCCAGCCTTCCTCTCTCTAAGGGGCCAAAAAAACAGTGTACTTCAAGAAGGCAGTTCAAACCAAGTTCACTTGCACGACCACAAGCTTTTTAAGGCTCATAATACTCGGCCAAATGTAGACTACTCGAATGGGAAGCCTGAACGGCGTTTAGGAGGTGGTCTTTTTGCCGCCCTCATAACAAAAACAAGGAGTACAGTGCAGCTGAGTCGATGCACACACACAGGAAAGGAACCTGGGAAGAGAAGGATTATGCTTCCCAAGCGCTGCCCATAGCCGGCGTTGTAACAAAGCAGAGATGACTCAGCTGGCGGGGCCCAGCTCCGTGCGCTCAGCGCTTGCCCAGCAGCGCGCGTACCCGGGGGGCTCACCTCATGATAGTCCTTCTTGTGCCACGACTTCCACAGCTGCCAGTGGCCGTCCAGCTCGGGGTCCAGCCTGGGCGCGCCGAGAACCACGCCCAAGCAGAGGCAAAGCGCAGTGAGGAACGGGTTCATGCTGGCAGATCTGGCAAGGACGGAGGAACAGCGGTCAGGCAGGGCGCCTCGAGCGCGGGGGGATGCCAGACCCGAGACCGCCCGCGCGTCCTCCGCCAGCGACCGGCGGGAGCCGAGCACCCCGCGCTGCCCGCCCCGCCCTCGGCCGTGACTGTAAACAAGCTCGGGCGGCGGGGCCGGGACGCAGGATGCGCAGTCGGCAGCCTCCCGAGGAAGCGGCTGGAATGGCGGCCCCTTCCCGGCACGAGCCACCCCACCGCTGGACAAGGACGCGGCCGAGGCCCGCCCTCTCCACACGCCCCTGCCTCGCAGCCCGCGCTCACCACACTCAAGAGCCTCCGCTGCTGTCCTGCCTCCCCCGGTTAACGACGCTCGGTCTCCGCGTCCCCTCTTATCCCGGCCGCGGCCGTGCCCGCCCCGCCGCGCCCATTGGCGG
>VZTD01002682.1:529915-644134 GCA_013397725.1 Rhagologus leucostigma
GCGATGTGGAGGCGGTCTGGGGCCATCTTGTACCGCCGGATCCGCTACGTTGGGCAGTGTTTGTCCAAGTATTTACTCCCAGCGGTGTCGGGCCGGAGATAGTGGCAGCACGCTAAGCCTGGTGGACTGTAACCCGGAGGGACTTAAAGCGGGCAGCTGGGCAGAACGAAGGGAAAACTAAGTCTGGAGGCAAAGAGACACGAATGGCAGGTGTTGGCAGCCCCCGTCCCTTCCCTGTGCTCCCGGTGTGGGCTCCTGCTCGGGTCAGGTTGTTGAGGTGGCTCCCGGTGGTCTCTGGCCCTGGGTGCCCCCCGGCAGCCCGAGCCCGCTCCTCCTGCCTGGGAGAGCTGCTCCGTTTGCAACTCTGCCAGAGGTTTTGTTGAACACGGCCGGCAGGGCCGCTTCCATGAGAGTGACACCAGGCAGGTGTGAGGATGCATCTCCCACAAGGCACAGCGGCATGGCGGTGACACTGCTGCCAGAAACATTTCCCGGAAAGTCCATTTATTCGCCCATGTTTAAGTATCTGAAAACTGCTTTAATGTTTTTTCTTTGTTTGGGGATTTTGGTTTGGTTTGGTTTTTTGTTTTTCGTTTGCTTTGTTTTTTTGTTCGTTTTCCTCCTTTTTTTTCTGCCTCTGGACCCAAGCTCGGTAAAAGGTGTTTTAACACCAGTGTGGCTAGTGTTTGTGTGCGTAGTGTCCAGTAACACCTACTGGAAAACACTGTTTGTGACACCAAGTGTTGCAGCACAGATGAGATACTACAAGGTTTATACATGGACTTGGTTTTCATGTAACCAGTAGTAGACAAACATTGATTTTTAATAGGGAGCTTGTCTACAGTAGTAGAAGAACTGCAAGCTGTGTGAGGTTCACCCTTAAACCCGTGTAGAGCCAGCATTGCTGATGGCTTTAGCTTATAAACTTGAGAGCATGTATTTAGTGTAAAAATCAGGGTTTGCCGACTGTTACACAACACTGAAAAGGAAGAAATCATATGATATGTACTTCTCACTTTTTTGATGCCTTAAGACACACAATGTGTTGCTAAACAAAGCAATGCACGTTTCCTTACCCACGTAATCTCAGGAGCACTCTTTGGCCTAAGGAAACCTCACAGAGCCAAACACATAAAGATATGTTGGAGGGGTTGTTTTGTCTTTTTAAAGTACTTGTGCAAGTTCCCTATGCATTTGTATGTTTGCAGCATGAAACTCTTCACTTCATAATCAATACACATTTAAATACCTCAGGAGAGTTAGATGTACATCATCTAGTTCGATTAACTCATAATAAGAGGTTTTTTTAATCATTTTGTGTTTTTTTGAGATGTGTGGCATTTGAAAATACTTAACAGCTTTTTGCTGACATTTTTTGTACAATTGGATTTCTATTTTAAGTTAGCTATGTTTGTGCAATTGTATCTAGTATTGACTGAGCATTGAAAGGCTACAAGTAAATTATCAATGAACTATGGACATGGAGTTCTTTTCTTAAAGGACAAGATGTTTAGCTGGCATGACAGGAGGTAATGTCTAAATTACAGAAGGTCTTGCACCATAAGTCACATGTCTGCTGTTCTGTAATGTGCCCTGAGATGCACCAAGACAAACTGTTGCTTTTCTGGATGATATGAGGTCCTGTCCCTTTGGGGAAGTTACCATGAAGTCAGCCAACATATGATACCACTGTGCTATCTCTCCTCCTGAAGACCCTTGGTGCACGTATACACGCACACACAGGAGTCAGATACCATTTTTACTATGAAGGTAAAGTCACTCTACCAGTTTATTAAACAACTGTACATAGGGAAATCTTAGCTGAGAATTTGTTGAAATACTTGAACGAGACAGGAATACTTTCACCTTCAACATGTTGACTTAGGCTTGTACTGAGTCATAAGTGTTGTGTGGATATATCAATTCCCTAGATATTTTGCTAAGGAAGTTTGAGATCCCAGGTGCAAAAACATAAGCATATGCAAGGGAAATCAGCACAGCAACAGCCATGGTCAGAATTTGGTCATCACAAAAGTGCTATTTATAAACCTGTGATAGGAAGCTGGCCTAGGACTACCTCCAACTCCTGGACGCACATTTCTTCTCTGAGAATTTTATTGTACTGCATCATCGTGAACACTGACAGCCATGTTGCAGCAGCTGTTTATTATTTCAGGCAAGGTAAAAACACCATATTACACAGCTGCGAGGCATCCCTCTGTCACTGTCCCTACTGCTCCTGCCTGTGTACCATGTTGTGTTCACAAGCCAAACTGTAAGCTCAGTGTGGTGATGGTCTGCTAAAGTGAACAGTCAGTGGCAGCAGTTAAAGTTAATAACTGTGCAGATACTCATAGAAATAATTTTCCATCGAACTCTGCAACCTTGTGACAATATGTGCAGTCACACGAGCCATAGCTCTATTAGAGCCTTTGCTCTATTGAAAACGTCTCTGTGGGGACTGAGTAATGCACTCCTAGGTTAGCAGAGAGAAGGAGTGAAATCAAGAGCTCCTTCAGTTCCTCTGCTTAAAAGCTCAGCTGATGCCACCCAGTCCAGAGGAGATCTAGCTAGCCATGCTAATCACAGTAGTCAGAGTTCTGTCTGCAGTAATCCAAAGATCAAAACTTTGAAGGAAGACACTTGTCCATTATTTGAAATCTCTCCATTTTGGAGGATAACTTTCCAAATTGTTTTAAAAACAACCCCAGCTTTTGAGGAACTCTACATATGCAAAACTCCAGCTATTTTGCCAAAGGCATACCACTTTTCCAAGACGCGGAAACAGCACCTTTTAATAACTAATCATGTCACTATTGCAACAGCCAAAAGTTTGCCAACTGCACTGTAGCTATCAGGCCTTACAGGTTACCAGATAACATAGGCCATGCATTTCTAAATAGTGCCAAGAACTTGCATAGCAGTGTGTTGCCTCTGAAACTGAAGGAGTCAATTCAGCATTGAATCTCCAAGGACAGATCTCATCAACATGAGATGTGCTGCTGCACATTGCAAGTGTGCAGCACAATGCTCTCCCTTTGGAACCAATCTACTTATTTGAATCCAGGATTTTTGAAACTTTTTTGGTACTTTTAAATCCTTGCCCTTCTTTTTTCTCCTGGTACAAATACACAGACAAGGGACCAATCTGCATCTGCGAGAAGACAACCCAGCAACCAGAAAAGCTAAGCTCCTTTGTAATGGCAGTTGACTTGCCAAACTACAGGAGGCTGGAAATACGTGAAAAACATCTGAGCAATGTAAACAGAGTAAGCTATGTCACACTCAACTGTGACAGGACTGTGTGCAGAAGCAGCTCCCCCAGACCAGCAGTCTCAAGGTAACTCATGAGCCATGATCTTTACTGAAGTAAAAACAGGTGGTTTGTTTGTATGCCATTTTATCTAAACAGCAAAGATAGGACATTTATTTTATTTAGTCAAACTGTTGGATGGATTTTTGCATTACTATTGAGACTAAATTCAGGATTGTTATTCCTGAAATAAAAATATTGAACTGGCTTACTTAAAAAGCTGTGACTGTGAAAATGTTTATTTATACAAACATTAAAATCCTATAGCTTACAATCTAGTTTCTGTCATTTCACCATACTACACTATGGCTTAAGAACAGACTTCTACAAGAGCATGGTCTCAGTCAAGATGTATTTTAAAGTGTTATATAGCCTAAAATGCAAATTACTGTATTGCATAGCAAGCTTTCACTGTCCAGCTTCCATTAGAGGATACCAAAAAAGAGAAAAGAAAAAATAAATTTAAAAATTAAAGTCTCATACGTACTTCTGTTTAGCCAAAAATGGATCCAGTTTAGAAAATCACAGTTACATTGCAGAGAACACTGTGCTGATTTTACATCCCAGAGTCTGGTTTGTGTGTAAGAAATGCCCGTCATATTTGTCTTTAGGAAAATGAAACTTTAAAAAATACAGGCCAAATTTCCTTTCTAAAAAATAATCATGATTTTCTTCTCCCTTATGGTAAAGATTCTTCTTGCAGGAAAAAAGGACAGTAAATTTCCAAAACCAGAGTGAATGCTTCAGAAAGCTGGGAGCATGTGAGAAGACAATTGCAGTAGGGATATCCGTATGCTGTTTGCTTTAATACTTATCATTAGTGGCACACTCAGAAAAGTTTTAGGAACTGCAGATATTTTTAACCTAAATTGATTTGAGCATGCCTGGGAAAAAGTCTACCAAATAAAAATGAGCTGTTTCTCTTCTTCCGTGCAGTTCCATGAAAATAACCAGCTTTCTCCCCCAGCCTAGGCATTCCTCACCACAGATATGAGGTGACTCTGGAGTTTATAATGTCCCTCTGGGATTAACAGTGTTCCTTCATAAGTAGCCTCTTAAGAATCTTTGGTTTGGATTCCCCGTAGTAAAATATTAGATTCAAACTGCTTCAGCTGGAGCATAACCCATAATGAGGTTAGTTGGATCATTATTAGGTCAGAAAAGGAAGCAGCATTTGCTTCAAGGGAACCCAGACAAGGTTCTGTGAGTGTTCTGAAGTCCTGGGAGATGGCTGAGGAACAGTGACACAATCCTTCTGAAACACTTCTTTGTTTTCAGCGGTCTTGTGATCTACCAGAATCACCATTTCCTCACCCAAGTGCTAGATAAGAAACCGCATTCCAGCTTCTCTGCTGGCCCACAAGGCAGAGATGACTTCGTTTGCATCTCAATGCCTTACCTAGTCACAGGAGTTGAGAAATGATGCAAGGGATTGCTTGCCTTGCAAGAAAGACCGGGTGGGGGTCCTCCATTACTTCAGGGTTAGGGTTTCTCAAAAGCAGTATTCTGTTTCTGTGAGGTTTCTTGATGAAGGTATTTTTTGTATGTGTGTGGGGAAAAAAGAATTCTTTTGTTTTCTTTTTTCTTTTACCTTAATTTTTTTTATATAGAAGTTAAATACTGAGTCATGTTTAAAGTCAGCTTTGAAGCTTTGACCATGGTGTAACTCACATGCTTAAAATTTTAAACTTCAATTTGATTGATTCCTCATTCATTACTCAGGGTCTCCTCCTGATTTCTGGCACGTAGTAATTTCTGTGTTTTGGGAGATTTGTGATTTTGAAGGCTAACTGGGGGAAATAGTGGGAGTATGCAGGGAAGTATCATCTTGAATTGTTGATGTAGAAGTTCACAAGTATAGAATAATTTTAACATTTTATTGTCGTTTCTCAAAATTTAAAGGTAATTGGTGTTTTTTCCTCCTTATACTAAGAAGGATATTAAAAAAAAATTACTCAAAAGTACTTACCATTTCCTGACTCTCCTAATTTAAAATTTTATTCTAACAAGTTGGAAGTTGTAAATCCAGTCTGTATTGTAAAGTTCCTCTGACCAAGATCAATATTTTACTGTCCATCTGTACTCTACAGATCACAGTGAAGGCATTTTAACAGATTTCAAAGGTGTGGGGAGGATTTCACATACTATTTAATATTGAAATAACATTTTGTTTTAAACAGTGATCCAACATTTCTATTTTGAGACAGAAACAGTAATAAAGTTCAGAGAAATATAAGTCTTTTTTATACTTTGACTAAGTTTGACTAAGATGTTTGTGCTTCTGCAAGCCATTGTAAACATTTTGCATGGAAGACAGATCTGTCTGTCTCCTGTTGTTCTTGGAGCAGTAGTGTCTAAAGGGCAAGCTGACATACTGGAAAGCACTTCCCATGATAAGGTTAGAGACTGTGAGGTGAGGAATTATTTTTAAACTTAAAAGTTACAGGCTGGGCTTCATTAACAGATCATGTGAGAGAAGGTTAAACAAAAGCTGCTTGCAGAAGAGGAGAGAGGCTATTGAAACAATCAAATACGGGTCTAAAGTTTGTTTCCCTGAAAATCAGGTAAGAGCGAAATGAGTGCATGTGCTTTTGGGGTAAGAGCAGTGGTGACTCACCTGCTGTTATTTCTGCTTTACAAATAGAAAGACTGAGGAAAGAAAAAGCAATAATGTGCAGTTGTGGCCACTGAAATAAAATGAACGACTATGAACAAATCACTGTAGGCTCTTCAGTACCACAGTTAGCCATGGTAAATTGTAACGCATCGCATTTTTTCCTATTTCTGCCAGTCAAGATAAATGCAAGGGTGTCCTTGTTTGGGGAATACAAACACACATGTGATATAAATGAGTGAAATGAGCATTGCCTTGTCTGTCTCTGAGATTCAGTTGAAGGATTCTCAGCCCACTGATCCCTAGGAAGGTGGCAAATGCTGTCAGATTTACACTATAATTTCAAATATTTTAATAACTGCTTAATCACTATGGCAGACACACTACACCAGGTGTTTTATAGAACCTTTATGGCCACTAAGGACCTTCTTGATTTAAATCTTCTCACTATCAGTAGAGCAGAATTTCTTTTGATCTCTCCTTTGATCAGCCCCAGCCCGTGAGGCATCCTAAATGTATGCCACAAGCTTCAGGACAGCACAGTGGAAGGCAAATGACTTCTGCACTGGTTGTTCATTTGCCACTGAAAGTGTGTGTGTGCAAGAGGACATTCATCTGGATATGAGGTGAAGCTGATTTAGTTAGTGGCCAGCATGAAACAAGATACTCTGGGAAACTGTTTCACATCACAGCAGTGTCTTGATGGCTCCATGACAAGGCCATACACAGTGCAACAGCTGCAGGGCTGAGGGCTGCTTCGCAAACTTGTCTCATGAGCAGCTATATATAAGCTTATGCAATTTCCTCTTGCTCCATATGGAAACATCCACAGGGATTTTACTAGACCTTGCCCTTGGGCTTGCAGAAGAGCACAGGGAGTGACTGACACAGTATTCTTACAATCACTTCTCATCCTTGTCACTAGAGTTTTCCTCTGGTCTTATAGCAGGCTATCCCTTGGTGTGTGTGCATTACCAGAAAAGTGGGCTGACCTGGAGTGGTCGTGATGGTGCCTACAGTACCTTACAGCTGTGCTGGACTGTGGCCCAGCTGCGTAATATTGGGGCCTGCTCCCTCCCTGAGCTCTGTTCCTCAAAGTCAGACTTGAATATAAGCTAAGTAAGCTATTTTACACACTGGCCTGCAAACAACTCATTACCCACCATATCCATGATTTAATGCAAAAATTTGGCCTTTGCCCGTGGCTGGAAAGGTGGTGATGAAACCCCTTTCAGTGGCTGTCCCCATGCTGTGTACCTGGGTTGCCTTCTGCTCTCCTGTCCCCGATAGTGGTCCCAAGCCCTCCCATTAGCATGAAGGGCAGACACTTGAGCACACACTGCAATCCAAACAGGCTGTTTCCTCTCCCCTAGCTGACTTTTTTTTTAAGGACTTTGTTTTTGGCTAAACAAATAACGGCTCAAAACAGAGGCTGTGTTTAAGGGTTTTGCCAGGGTGAATGCAGTTTGCTCCAGCTACTATGTCTGTTAACAAAGGCTTTCCTTGGTGCAGGTTTTGGTGTAAATTTTCAGAGGCCCTCAGTCCTGACACTCCAATCTGGAATTAGGTACATTCACAATCTGCCTGCAAAAGGTTAATCCCCAGATACTATGATGAAGATGAACAGAGAGGAAGAAAGGGAGAAAAAAAGTGAAGAAATATGCAAAAGAATCAACATACTAGCAGTCTAGAGTTTACCTAAAACAACCTTATTTTGTGACTATTTTGACTATATGTACAGTGACAAATATGAATGTAAATATTAAAAATTTTTTTCAATTACTCTTTTTTTCCCTGTAGTGAATAAGCTTAAATTTTGTACCTTTTTTTTTTCCAGGCAGTACTCTACAGTAGCACAGTTGGACATCCACCCTAAATGGGCTTACATTGTAACAAGGCTGGGACACCCAAGAATGGCTCCATACTGGCACAGCTATTCTCTTTCTGGGTCTCATGCAAAAATATATCCATAACTCAAATATGAGATCACACACATTATTTCATCTGTTGTTCAATGGACTGAATTTGTACTGTCTTAAACCATTCACGGATTGTAAATTAAAATGCCTAGAAATAAGGGTAAATTATTAATGGAAAAATATACTTCAGTGATGTTCTGTATTTAGTATACTATAATCATTTAAATTAAAATATTCCGTTATAGTAGTACTAAAAATGTCTCCCCTTGAAGCAGTGTTTAAAACAACAGAATTCTCTAATCAAATACTGGATTAGACTTGGTTGAGTTGTCTAGTGAGATCTTTAATACCATAAAGAAAGCTGTTTTCCCTTCTTCATCTTTACTTCTCACTGAAAGACAAGCCAAGCAGAAGTGGCAAAATCCAGCTGGGACTAGCCTATACTTCTTTCTGTATTTGGCCACGTTTAAGAACTGCATTGCCTATTGCCCAGTATGCAAGTCTTCAGTTGCCTCGTTTGTCTGAAGGGGGCTGGAAACATTAAATCAAAGAGTCATCAAAGAAAGTCTTTAAGAAATAGTTTAGAAAATTCTGACTCTAACAAACTGTCTGGCTTTTCATGTAGCCCTTCAAACTGGGATCAATACAAACATGTTTTTAAATGATACCAGAATGTCTAGCATGGATATGTCTGCATATTTTAGCTCTGGCTGTAACATGCCCTTTTCACCTGGACTCAAGGCAAATTTTGTGCCTGTCTGATGATCCGGTACAAACCCAGTGCCACCGAGGTTGTTTGCTCTTCCTGTGGTAACCTCAGTGATCTAGAAGTCCATCTCCTCAGCTGTGGGCCCCTCTACTACCAGTAGTCTTTCTCTTAATCTTCCCTCAGATAACTAAGACTGTGTGCTGATGGCTCCTCACGCAGAGTGAAAATGAAGACAAAGGACAGAGTTGCTAGAAGTGACTGATAGCTGACTTAAGCAGAATATGTGGGTTTTTTTAAAGTTTCCCATGACTTTTCTCTTACACCCATCAAGTCAGTTCATAGTCCTTTACAGTGCTCTTTTATGCCTCAAATTCTTTAAAATAAAAATAGCAAAAATAAGTTATTCCTCCCCCCTGCCCCCAAGCTTTATCACCAAGACCATTCACTCTGTAAAATTTGATTTCATTAAGTGTTAGCCTTACCTTACCTTATCACTATCCTTTGAGAGAAGCAGAGGTCGGCAGCCACCCTAGATATTGTATTAATGCACATTGTATGTTTTTGGCTAGATCTTGACTGAAGATAATCAAAACAAAATAAAAAAGAGATAATAAAATACCTCACTGTAATGGTATCACTACTAAAGGCCGTATTTTGCATTGATTAAATACCTTCCTCTTCCACAAACATTAACTAACAATGCTTTCTTAACTAAGACTTGTGAGGGAGTAGGGGATCCTACTGAAAATAATTCAGGACCGGTGTCTCTGTAAAACCTCCACACAGCTGTCATGACTTGTTTCTACATATTTTCCTAGCTAGAGCCTGGTTGCAGAAACAATTTTTTTGGGCTGGCAAATCAGCATATGTGTCACTGCAGCACTGCCCAAACTTTAGTGGCAGAAGATGAAAGCCAGTTCTCAAACTGATTTTTTTTTTTAATGGTAAATTGCTAGTATCTTTGAAAAGGGCCTGAACCATTTGTTTTATGCAAAACATTGGAAAGACAACAAGAATTCATCAACTGGGTTTGTAATTCAGTTCACCTCAGATGTAGTTCTGCATCCTGAATTCGCTACAGTCTTGAAGGAGAAAATAACAGTCTAGAAGTATCACGGCCCAGTGAGGTCTTGGCTGACTTTTTGCTGTTCTCCTCCTTAAGCAGAGAAACCTAAGAGGATACTGGTTACTTGTTCTTACATACTACAGCAAAGGTATGTTCACAGACACTCAGCTCAGCAGAGTGCAGTGAGGTTTTTTTTGATAAGACTGCAGATTGCAGGGCTGTGGGTGGCTCTTTATGAATGCTAAGCAAAGGAGAAGTATAATAAGGAAACAGTTTTATCCTCAGGTCTCTGGACAACCTTATCCTTACATTCAGTTATGTACTTGCAATTGTGTATATGCATAATTCACTTGCTTATTGCCTGTTTCCTCATGTTTCCATTTTGTTCCTCTCTCCCACCAGTTCTGGGAACCACCAGGGTTACCTCACATTTCTCAAACAGCTTTCTAAATCAAGAAAATATTCAAGTTTCACATGAATCATTGTGAACTACACAGTGCCTTACCATGCATCCTTATGTAGGCTGAGCTGAAAGTGTGCGAGTAAGAGTTTTGCTAGGTAGGCAATGCAGAATAAATGGTGAGATTCACACTTGTCCTGCTCCCACTCCCTTAGTCAGACCATCAGTACCTTGTGCTTGTTTTTTCTGCCTGGAGAATATCAGACCTAGGGCACCGCGTCATCCACCGCGTCTATTTCCCTGCTGTATGTTTAGAGGACATTAGCCATCACAAGTCAGGTGTGAAAGGGAGAAATCTCCAACTTGCCTGGAAGGCAGCTTTTTAAAAGGAGAGGAGAAAACCAAACCAGAGCCTCTGCTGGGGGAAAGCCAGGGAGACTACAGCTGCCACAAACCAGTGCTTGGCAGCTGTACTGCAGTGTTCCCCAATCTGAGCATCTACAGCTCCAATCTGTGGCACAGCTTTCACTTGCTCAGTGAGGACAGGAGGAGATACAGAGAGAAAAGAATGAACAGGAGACAAAGGAGAGCCCCAACAGTAATGAAAATTCATTGGTTCTGCTCTCATACTACTTCTTCTGCCATCCATGTTGACATCTATCTCCACAGCTGCCCTCTCATTTACTTGTGGAAGATCTCACAGCTACCTCTGTGTTATTACTGAAGCCTGATAGATTATTGGAATGATGAATTGTAGCTAAGAAGAGTAATTCCTACCCGTGCTTCTTTTGTAAAGAAACTGAAGTGCGTTGAAGCAAACGGGCAGTGCAATATCCTTGTCTACAGAGCTGAAGACTTTGCACTGCAAGCAGGCATCCTACAGACAAAGGAGGAGGCAAAGGCAGGATGAGTTTTGCTTTTCTGTTTGACTGTTTCTGATTAGGTGAAGTCTTCTGGGGTAAGTGAAATCACTAAAGATTGAGCATCCTGTGACTTCCACATAAGGTGTGACAATGTGCTTCTCATCAGTAGCAGAAACCAACAGTGATAATAAACATCAATTGTTTTCCTAAGAAAGCATCTTAGAAAAGCAGTTAGGATGAAGGAATCATCACTAAAGGTCAATATATTGCCTGACTAATCCATTATTCAATACACATTTTAAAAATAGAACACTTTCCCGTTTCTAGAGATGGCATTTCTACAGATGGCATTTCTACGACACTTGGCTGGAACCTCCAGTCATGCCAGTTCTGAAGACAGTGAGAAACCATGCCTTGTATTATTATCCACAAAGGTGGTCTCATATAATTCTGTCAATTCACTCACATGAATAAACTACACACACATACTTTTAAATGTTTTCAGGACTAAGCCCTAAACACCTAAACTCTCTGCTTCAGTGGGATGGAAGAATTAATTTTTTTTGCTCGGGGAACAGCTGATAACAGTAAGTCTTGTATGCACTGGATCTTTTTTTTTTCCCAGCACTGTAGCACTAAATTTCAGGAAGACTACAATAAAAAACTAATTATAGGGCACATATATGCTGTCTACTGAATAAAGTGTCTTTTGAAGAGTGTATAATTTAAGACAGTATTTCTCAGAGGACTAAATGAAGAGTAACTTGACATTTTTTGACACCTGACTTGAGAAATTAACCAATTTCTAAGAGTTGTGTAAGCAAATTGTATACTATGGAGGCCAAGTGGAACTGTTAAGAAATTTTCTTCCTGCCCCAAAGCTACAGTGAAGACCACACAGCAGTTTTTTCCAGGGTTACTTTCTGCAATGACATGTATAAGGATCACTAATGTTTTGTTTCAACCTCTACAAGTGTTACAGCAATATATCATGGTTATATTTATATGTATATACCCAGTGTCCAAAGGGTCCAAACTGAGGGCTTGAATACAGTGAATCTATGGTGGTGGTGTTGCTGTTTGTGTACAATGTGTTTCACAACAGAAAGAAGTTTCTCATTCTCCTCCAATCCCTCCTGGTTTCTTCTGTTAAAAGTTATTTGCCCTGCGGAGTGCAATATGTGTGCATATTGATGTGTGGAGGAGAATGTTCTAAGCATCACAAGCTACGCCACTCAGAGATGAGATTAGCAGTCACATTACTTGTACATGGAAACTAGCAGGGTTAGGGCAGAAGATCAAAGCTGCTGTTTTACACAGACCTTGTTATGCCTTTTTTTTTTTTTCCCACTTTTCTTTAAGCCTTGGTCTATGCTTTCTTGTCTTACCGTTTCTGTAGAGTTTTCTTTTGTCACTGGAATAATTTGATTTCTTCGGAGCTTCCTCAGACTGGAATAGATGTGTTTGGTTTGTTGCCTGTCCCCCTTCTCTTTAACTAAAAAGTCATCCCCTGTGCTATAAACATCCCTGCAAACCTTTGCTTTGCTTCTTCTCAAGTTGTTGCCCAGCTATCTGTCTACATGGAGGAGGTAACTGAAAGCACGCAGCAGAAGATGGAGTGGAGAACAAGTGTCCTCCACAGTGCCTTCTTTGGTATGGAGCCTGGTCAGGGGTACATCCACACACCACTCGCATGGGCAGATACGGTACTCAGAATACTTGATCAAGAAAAGCATTATGCTTTCCCTTTGAGAAACAACTCCCAGACTCCTCTTGCTGCTGCAGAGATAGCACGTGCCTAGACACATTCCCATCCAACCAAGCCTTTACAGAGACATTTAAAAGTGTGGAGCAGGAGCCCTGCTAGCATGGTGACTTCAAATGCATGTGCCCACACATGACTTACTTGGCTAGCAGCTATAGCAATGAAACAAGTTTTACCAGTAGCTTGGGTCGACATAGTCTTTTTACCATTAAATAGGTCACAATGTTGTTTTTTGATTTGTGCTCTTGTTTACTGGATTCTTACCCTGGCTGACAGATAGCCTGAAGGCACCATGTTGCAAAGGGACAGTGGGATGGCTGGAGGTCTGGTGAGAGATGTGTCCCTCCTGCTGCAATGTCCTCTGTATCTCCCCAGAAGCCCCTGTACAGACAGACTGGAGGTGAGAGAGGGGAGGAGATGGGGTCAGGGTAAGTTGTGCTATGCGGTTTGGTGATTGTGCAATGCTGTGTCCCCAGGCAGACTTGAGTCACTGCAGCAGTGCACTCCAGGGTCTCCCTGCACGCACCAGACACCTCCCCTTATTTTATCAGAATGCATTGCACACAGGCTGTGCAGGAATTCGGATGTAATAGATTTGTGGTTATATTGCAAAAAAAAAAAGACTGTGTGAAATCAGCATATTTGTTTATCTTATGGAATGGTCAGATGAGAGAGCCCTCACCTTCTTTCACAGGTGATTTGTACAGATTATGCCTCCTAGGGTGATGAGGGACAAAACAAGACCATCTCTCTCACCTCCCAAAGGCAAGCGTGCTGACAGGAATTGAGGAAGAATTGTAAAACAGCCAAACAAAGAAGGAATGTGGCAATGGTCATTTTGAAATAAACCTGTTTGTGACAAGCAGTGACTGTGGCAATATTTACGCTATGATTCATACCAAAGTGCAGCACCTGCAGTTCTAGTCTGGATGACTTTTAGGATAGAAGCAGCAGCAAATACTATTCCAACATTTAATAATGAGCAAGCAAGCAAGCGTCAAAGCTGCTCTCGGCTCTCAGACTGCATTAACTTAGAGTAGGACTTGTGTAAGAGGTGGCTGGAAGCATCTTTACACTGCCAGGTGCATGTTGCTTGGAACTGACTCACAACAGACTGGGGTTTGCACAGTTGCCTGTCTCTCTGTATTCAGTTGCAGTCTCTCTTTTATGTGACAATTGCAATTACAAGAAACTCTTAGTTGGCATACACCACATTAGAGCCCTTTGAGGATGCTCTCAGAAAGTCCCTTACAATGCCTCCCGCTCCTCCTTGATGACAAGACTGAACTTTCTTACCTGTGTCTATGCTAGAGAGCCAGCAACAGTGTCTGTCCGTGTTTGTAAGCTGCAGGCAGCTCCTGGAAGCCTCCTTTCAGAGAGATACAGGCATGTTATTCTGTCAGTGCTACTGATAAACAAACTGCTACAGCCAGGAAGACATCACAGATGCTTTGTATATCTGGTTATTGATGCTGTTGAAAGGCAGCTTTTAGAAAATCATCAAAATCCGGTGGACACCAGTGGGAGCTGCATGTTGTAACACTGCAAAAACAGCTCTTTTGAGGTAATAAAAAAGTCAGGTTCCTGTTTCTTTACAGAAACTCAGCTTCAGAATATGGGACTGTACTCCCTCTCCTGCCCTAATAATATTAATAAATACCTAGTTAGTGAAAACATACTGGCTGTCTTAGCAGGGGAAAATGAGATCAGGAAAGGGAGCGTCTACAGATTATTTCCTCCAAGAAGATCTTTTCTTCCATCAAAATTTTCAACATTTGGACTTCTCAGTTTAGTCCTCAAAGGTACTTAGTGTATTTTTCCTATGTAAAATACTTGTGTAGAGAATATCTTCACACAGGCTGGTTGGGTGACTCCTCTACTTAGCACTACACATTCTCTTGGTTTTTCCCTGTGCTCAACTACTGAAGTTAGTTTTGAACAGTTTAAAGAAAACACCCTTAAACATTTAAGCAGGAAAAAATAAGAAAAAAACAGTTTTTTAAACAGAAAAAATGACTAATCTAAAGCCTGGAAGAACTGCTTACTGTGGAAAACCTGCTTGCTTACATTTTGCCCTTCTCACCTGTCTCCAGCTTTCCACTTGAAGGAATTTTTGTCTCTTCTCATTTCCATTTCAGGTTTCTGTCTTTTAAGTCAATGCAAAGGTATCTCATATCTTAGCTAGTGTATTTTTTTAATTGCTGGAGAGGTAAAAGTTGTACCTCTGCAATTTGGAAGCAGGTGTAAAAGTCACTGTTATCCACATCTGAAGCAATGACAGATCTTTTGCCTGTGCAGAACTGGGCAGCTTTTCCCCACAGCACAGCCCAGTCCTTTGTACTTGTTAATTTTGGTGGGTCTGTATATTTGCTTTATACACGAAGAGGAAATAATTCACAAATACAGATTTCCAAAGCCCTGATAAATTAATGCAGTTTCCATACACAGTAAATAAAAGACAAAACATACAGGTAAGTAGAATTACAAATAGCTTTCTGTACTCCTTTTTATGACACATACTACTTAGAGACACAAAGACTCTGGAAGTTGTAAAAATGAATACCACCCTGCATTCACATGAAGTCTGACTTTCCCAATCTGCACATCTTCCCCACAGTGCAGGAAACATCCTGGGCCAGGGAGAATTGTGAGGAGGCTGCATCATTTATAAGTCTGCAACTGATACTGTTACACAAAAAATACCCGCTTGCCAGCAAGCAGGGTCAAATGGTGAGAGGAGAGGTGCTGTAACTTCTTTAGTGACAAAATGTGGACCACTCAGAGAAAAGTTCACCCTCACCTACAGAAGCAGTTTAGCTATGATACTGTCTACAGTCTGATATCCAGCTGCGATAACCTGGGAAACCCACCATACAAAAGCAATGCCCTAATCCTTGGTCAAGACCTGGTATCAGGGTCCAAGCTGACCTCTGCTGTAGCTCTCAGGGTGGTGCCTTTCTTGGAAGGCTGGTCCTGGTGTATGGCCCCTGCAGACAACCATGTGCCAGCCACAGCATGGCAAACCCTGCTGCTTTGAGGGTGAAGAGTGAGACTGTTCTTCAGAAGCAGGATCACAGAACAGCCCTTAAATTCATCAAGGTTTGTTCAGATACAGGAAAATGCTTTCTGACTCACGACAGAACTAGTATGATTTGTTGGCTTGTTTTGTTAATGTTTTCCTAGACAGAGTGATATAGGTCTTGAAACCGCCAGTGGTATTGGGTGTGCAAGAAATGGAAAATTGAGTCTTCCTTTGTAACAGTACTTTGAATTTAAAATTAACCTTGCTCATTACATTGGTTTAGGAAGCAACATTTGCAGCAGCTGCTGCCTATCTATAAAAGCATGCATTTTTCCCCCTTTTTTTCAGACTGAAAGGAAGGCAACAAATCCAAAAGCCAATAGACTGAAAATATCTAATGGATATAATGAAAGACATGAAGGGCGACGGATGACACACTCATTTTTGAGTTTTGCTCAAAAATGTTTAATGGTGAGTAGTACCACATTTCTTCTTCGTGTTCTATGCCTTTCCCTCCACACCTCCTCCATCTAGCCTCCGTCCTCCCAGTGCTTGTTTTGTCGCAGCATGTAAAGCCCAGGTCCTGTTGAAGTGGGATGGTAATGGCTTACATCTATCTGCACCTCTGTGACAGTGCTGCAGGACCAGCATAAACCTATACAACTCTCAGGAGCTTGGCAAAAATAATGGTCATTTGAAAGCTCAAGAGCTTCTGCAGCACTGAGACTTGAGCTAGTTTTAGAAACATTCCCTGAGCTGAGCTGCAGCCCAGCCCTTGCAGGCAGGGCAGGACTATTACCTGTCAGCACCCCACAGAGGGATGGGTCAAGGATGGACTCTGCGACTTCAGCAGTGCCACAGGAATCCTGTGGCGCAGGCAGGAGCACAGCAAACTTCCTTTTCCTTTCTTCAGTACTAACTGTGCCTTCATCACCAGATGGACCAGAATTAGCTGTACCCAGAGAGCTTGAGGAGAGAAGGAAAGGGTTGTGGATGTCACTCTCCATTTGCTAACAGGAGTAACCCAGTACTGAAGAGGGGGCACTGAGTCAGGAGAGGTCAGTCCCACAGTGCTGCATTTGCTGTGCTGTCCTCTCCAGAACAGGTGCAGTTGGTACTCAGGGCTTGCCTTTCTGGTTAAACATTCTCCAGGGTACAGGCTCTTCCAGCTCACATCTGCTAGTGTTTCTGGATTTGGGATAGTTGCTGTTTCTCTGGAAGTGGGTAGAGGACTGTCTTAGTTTCTGCCAAGGGCCACTGGCATCTAGACAGTTTTACCAGAGCTTATGGAAATACTTTTAGCTAAAACAAATACTGAAGTCACACCTTTACAGAGTTTGAAACTATTTATGGGTGTGGTTTATCAAGCAATTTAGGCTAATTTGAACCAGGATTAGTGCTGCAAAGAGACATTCTGGCCCTTCCTTCTTCTTCTCATATCTGCTCTAAGCTGTAGCAGCAAGCTCACTGGGCTGCAAACAATGCCCTCAAAGCCAAGTGACAGCTTCCTGCTGGATGAGTGAGCTGAACAGGCTGAGCATGCCAGGTACTAATGTGAACCCAAAAGACTGCAAAGCAAGGGTGGACAGGACAGGTCTTTCCCTTTTAGTGCAATATGGCTTTAGATTAGTTTAAGAAACTCAGGAAAAATGGACAATCAAAACTTATAGTGTTGAGACTAGAGTGCTGACTAATGGCAGAACTTGGTTAAAATCTCTTCTGTGGCAAGCCAGGCAGAGATTCACACCAACCACTACACTTACATATACATATCATATATAAACTCTCTATTACTCTCTCTCCATTTTTGCCAAAATATTCTGGACTAAAGTAAAACTGAAAAGTAGAAAAAAGCAAAACATGAAAAGCACAGAAGTTGCTGCAACAGAGAACCTAACCCCTGTCATCTGTCCTGTCTCTAGCTGTAAACACACATGCACTCTCACATACCAACCGCCCTCCAAACAGGAGACGTCAGCCTTGGTCACATTTGTTGATCAGTTGCCAGCAGTCTCCCGATCAAAACACATGGACTAAGGCTTTGAACTGTGGCTATCATCCAGAAGAGCACCTGCTCCTCTCTGTCCCAAACGCGTAGTTACGTTAGCTGCTGAATGCTTAGTTTTGTTTACTGTTTCCCACTAACCTCTAGCCATGCTTCTTTTAACCATGCTTCAAGACAGTTTAGGTAACATGAACACAGCACTTACTAAGCTGGCAGAATTAGACTCCCTCTTGCAATCAATCTAAAGGGACTCTGTCAGAACTGGACGTACAAGGCTCTCCAGGAAACTATACCAGAACATGGGCTGGCTTTAGAAAGAGTGGCTTATCTTATTTTCCAGGTGCCTTGTTTACCTGGACTATGGATGAATGAGGGCCTCCCTTTCCCAAGACTCTCTGCATCATGGGGAGTAATGAAGAGGACTTGTCATTGCCTCCAGCTGCCATTTAAAACTGTCTCTGCTCCCTGCAGAAAGCAGTGTAGATGTGTCACAAAGGTGAATGCCATTTTCTAGTCTGATTATTTCAACACTTAATTATTCCATTCCCACTCCCCAAAGTGTTTTATTTACTTAGTTTGTTGGAGCTGGCAATCACAGGTAGGCTTCAGGGAGCAGAGGTTAGGAGGAGTACATCTGGCTTCTCAGATTTGAAATTGTCTCTGTAATTTGATGCCCTGATGGACTAAAAGCTGGAAGGAAGGACTATAGCTATTTATGATATAGCAAAGCTACACGGCTTGTGAAATTTGTTCCTCATGCAAGAACATCATCCTTTTTTTCACCCTAGACTCTAATTTCAGTCCTTGGCATCTGAACATTGCACCTTTAATCAACAGCTACTAGTATATAATATTCCCAACCATTCAACAAGGTCGAGAAGCCACACATTTCACAAATTTCCTTCTTTTTCACATTCCCATTCTACCTTCATCACCAGTTTCCTTCCATATAATTAACAGAAATAGCAGGAGATGTCCGAGATCATTGAATAAAGTCTCCCGTACTTATGGCTTACACTGCAGCCCTCCTCTCTCCACAGGGGCATCCAGGCCAGTCCCTTTGTCATGTCAACTACCGCATCTCTGCCCATCAGGAATAAGACAGTGCTCTTCTGGCTAATGCTGGGAAATGTGAGGAGACAACACGTCATCTGAACTTGCCTTTACCATAATACTATGGCTGTGGCTTTAAATACTTTTTACTGTATAACATGATTTGGACAGCATTTCTCATCAACAGTGGGACTGATTCAAACACTAATAAGAGGAAGGACATCCTCACAATTAAGCATGTGTCAGATGAAAACTAAGTGGCAGAGGCAGTTTAATAACCTTGCACCACACCCTGCCTGATGGCAACGGAGCACTCAAGAAATCCCTGTTGTTGGCAGTGCTAATGAAGGCCTTGTCTGAATTACAAACATGACACAGTATGTCTCCAGCTGGGATTTTTAAGTGTTGGGAAGCACCCTCTGGTCCACAGTAGGAAGTCTTCTACTGGGCATACACAGGAAACACTTCTACCAAGCAGAGGAAGCAGAAATCAGTTTCTCTCTTGGTGTGAAAGACTGTGCTCTTGGACAATGTTTACAATGAGCAATTCCAGCCCAATTTCTTAGTTGTCTTATTTCCCAGTATAGCCAAAATAACTTACATTACAAGATTTCCGTACTTCATTACATTTCCTAGATTTGGAAAAGACAAATGAATTGACTTGGCAGGTAAGTTTTAAAACTGGAAGTTGCAGAAAGAGAATACAAACAGCTTCTTGTTACAACTGAAATTACTGTATTTGCACCTGATCTCACTGCTTCCCAAAATTGTCATTAGCACTGTTTGCACACTTTACTTTTTGAGGTTAACCTCAGCACAGGCAGAGAAATGTAAGCCCTTGAGTAGGCTGAGATTAGGTCTGCAGATCAGTTTCTCCAAGCTACAAATGGAAATTGGCTTTAGCTCATGCGAAATGTGGCTCTGGGCCTAGTGGATGTTAATAATAAGGTTGCAGTGGCATAACAGTCTTCATACCTGCTGTGTATGCGTGGATGCAAGGGCTGTAAATTCCTGTTAGGGAAGGTGGCCTTCCTTCACCCTGCCCTGGTGGTAGGGAGGGGTGGGGCTGAGCGCTGCAGGGGGCTTGGCCAAGTTGTTCTTCCACACCTCCCACATCATGCCCGGGAGCGTGGCTTCAGCAGGAAAACCCAGGCACCCCAGCAGAAGGGTGTCATTGTGCCTCCCCTTCTCCACTGAGAAGGTGTGGGGAAATACTGTCTGTGGGAGCCCCCCCATCCTCTTGGCCCTTGTTCTCGACGGGTGCAGGGCGGGGGAAGGTTGCCATATTGCCTTTGTCTGGGGAAGCCATGTGGGTGTGACCTATAGGCAGCGTCCGCCATCTTGTTTGTGTTCCTGAGGGTGAATACATTTTTATGGGTAAAACACCTTCTCTCTTTGTATACTTTTTGTATTCATTTTGTTGTTATTCCGTGTTTCTCATTCCATTGCCTTTTGCATTCAGGACATTGTTATCTCAGCCCATAGCCTCTGCTTTTGTCCCTCTCTTATTGGAAGCTTCGGCGGTAAGGGGAGCGGTTTATTTGGGTTTAATTTCCTGCTGGTGTTAAACCACCACAACTTCTGTCTTTTATGCAAAGGCACACTGAAGTCATGACTACGCTGTGGTATTGCTATGTAGATGTGTAACGAGGAGTTGTAGCTCTAGATTGCTAGTGCATTACAGGAGTTTTTTCTACCAGATTTTGAAACTAATTCTTCTAACAACAGAAACAATTTATGTATTACTTCACTTACGAGTCAAAGTAACAGTTGCCAGAAGTCTCTCAGGAGATTATAGAAAATTTCTACCAAAGATTTTGTTTTTCCATTGGAGAAAACTTTTCTTTTGGAGATTTCATTGAAACATCCTAAAAACAATGTGCATCAGAGATGACAATGATAAATATTTGCTGAAAACAAGTGGTTTCCAGCAATATTATATAAATTGGCTTCACTTCTGGAAATGAAAAGGTGTAGTCCAGTGAACACTGAAAGAGTCAGAAATGTTCCCCTTAGTGCTTAAAGCAGCCGTACAAGTACACATGAACATCAAGCTTGCTTTTAGTGAGATCACTTTGTGGTTATGATGTCTGCTCCTGAGCTCACTGGTGGAATGTGAAAGATGCTTTAAGTCTAGCACGCCATAAAGAAAAACATAAAACAGTTTCACCTCTATTCTCTTCACCAGATGCCATATTTTGGTATTTACAGGTATATCCATGGGAAATGCAGAGATCATATCCACACTGCACAGCTGAATTTTGCTGGAGTTGGGCACATGGTTGAACTGATGGTAGAAAGAGGCCCTGGGACCATCATGTTTATCTGACAACCACTCTATGCATTTGCTTTGACCTGTGCTCACCTCCTGTGCAATGCCTGGCTCACCTGGTGCCACAGACAGCATTTCACATGAGTGATGTAGCACTCTTTCCTGCAGTGAGTAATTTAAAGCAAAAAGGTGGGTCTGGTAAGGGAATTGTAAAAATACTATGCTAGCACGGAAGACTGAAAATTTAAATAACTGAACATCCTCACTGAAGAAGAATGTATAAAACAAGCCAGAACTTCTCCCTGGCATGCTTTTCTTTGGTGGCTGTGGGAGTTCTGTTGAGCTTTCCTAGCCATGATAGTAAGAAATAGGACAACTGCATGGTGCTAAGTCACAGCTGGGGAAGTGGTTCTTCCTGTAACTCTCCTTCACCTTCTGCTGAAAAATATTCTCCCTGTTCTGCTAAGGACAAACCAACAGTATATCTTGGAGAATGAATGGCAAATGGGAAGTCACGTGGTACCTTTGTATTCATCTATTCGTATCTATCCTGTAGACCCAAACTGACATGAGTAGATTAGGTTCCTTTCTGTATTTTCCTGGGATGGTAGCAATAAGTGCTTTGCAAAACACTTCTTAGCCAGGTGTTATTACCTGGGATAAAAAGGCCTAGAAATCCTCCTCTTCCCAGTAGCACTTGCAAGCTTTGGACCTTGATTCAGTTCTTGAAGCCTACATGAAAACTGTGTTAATCCATTAGTTTAAACATTCATGCAGCTCCTTTCTGAACCTCTGTAAGCAGGTGGATACTGCAGATGAGGCCTTAAGTTTCCTCTGAAACCAGTACTGGTACTTGACTACCAGGTCTAGCAGCTGCAAGTGATATTTCCTCCTGGCTGTGAGCAACTGAGGAAATTTGGCCCATCCTATCTGATGCTAATTTGGTTATGGTGACTCACCTCCTTCAGTGTTTTCCAGGGTAATTGTTACAACATTCTCCAGCTGCCAACACAATCCCCAGGAGTCTGTAGAAAATTTTTATCTCAAGTGTTCTAGTTGTAGAGGATGGTGGTTAATTTTTAAATATAACCAAATCTGAGTCTAGTCCTAGCTATCAGGCTTTATTGGGAAACACCTCTAAAGAAATATCTTTCCTGCTTCTTCTGCAGATATATACCTTAGGAATGATGAAATAATCCATACTATAGGCTTAGGAAAGTAGGATATGTTTTTGTCCTACAACTCACCTGGACCTGACCTTGGCTTTTATATACACTGACACATTGCCTTTGGCACAAAATTCCAGACTTGTACCCTTTGTTTTTCCAGTAATAAAAGTTTTCGCTTAGCAGCAATAGATTGCAGTCAGCACTCTGCAGACTATTTTTTTCTCATATTTGCAACCAATAGAAAGACCTAAAAATGATGCAAAGTTATAGTGCTTTGTAGGTAAATTTAGTGATAGCAGGATTTGCTGCTGACCTTCTCTCTGCACTCCTTTTGCTTAGCTGATTGCTACCTCTATTTTGGCTTGTAAGCAGTCTCGTGTAGGGAGTCTGAAAGTGAGGCTGATTCATCTTTCACGGGAAACAGAGTAGTCAAACTATATTTCTTTGTGGCCAGGCTAAAAAAGTAGATTTTGCAATGCAACGAGCAGCTCAAAAAGTGAAGCACAAGATGACTCAAAGAGTCATACACATGCTGTCTTTAACATCAGCAGTCTAGCCCCTCTAATGCAAGAGCCTTCCCCTCTCTCCTACGTTTCTCTGACGGCAGTTTTGAAAAGTACAACTTCATCCTCCCCTCCCTGTGCACCATGTGTTGGTGTCTCACTTAGTCCTTACTCATGCAAATTCCAACCTTCTCCCACAGCCCTCCAGCTTCAATTGCTGAGGTGCAGCAGAAGCATTCTGACTATACTTCCAACATATGTAGCCCAGAGCTTCTCCAGGTATGTTACACTCAGCTGTGACCATGCCTAAATCCATAGGGAAGACACCTCACCGAGCTGCACTCAGAATCCTGCAGATGCAACAGAGTGTGGATTCATGAGCCTGGACAAAGAGCCACCAGAAATGCATTGCACCATTGCAGCAGGTGCTACATTTCTGCAGGAGGAGTATGTGTGGGCTCAGGCTGTCAGCATCTCTTTGCCAAGAAATCCATGTAAGATGCAGCATGTCCAAGCATTTGCTCCTGTTTGAGATCACCCTGCTCTAAATTCTTCTTAGTCTTCCCCTCTGCCTAGGGTATGTGAGCGCGTATTGGCAGTGTAGGTTTCCTAGGCTTGGTGACAGCAGGAGCCAGAGTTTGGACAAGATGGTGCAGGTTTGCCTTCTCTCAGGACAGGCCAGTGAATTTTAAGATACGTCCAACTGACTCAGCAACATAATTGCTTTCTGAAAAATGATCTTTAAATATGCATGTGTTGGATTTGGACCTCACCCAAAGTAGTCTGGCTGGTGCAGAAATGCTAGGTCAGTTTGGTTAATACAAAACTGAACCAGGTCCACCGAAATCCTATCTGGGTTTCAGGCAGCACAGCTGCTGGTCTCACTGTTCCATACAGACGAATACCATCAGTTTCCTTCTATATACCGCTCATCTGACTTTTGAAGACCCAAATACTTTTACCTGCAAAGTCTGAGTGGCTTGGCTGTAACGCTTTTGGAAAGCAAGTACCTTAGGCATTGTTGAAAACTGATTTTCTTTCTCTTTTCCGCCCACTGCCTTGTCTTCTAAGTCAGACAGTGCCTGAAAAGAAATGGGAGTGAATTTTTCGTGTCTTTTTTTTTTTTTTTTGTGACCCAGTGGACTGAGTTTAACAAATGAAAAATCAAATAGAAATAAATTTTAATATTTTGCAGAGTGCTTTCAGGCAACCTTCAAAGATGCTGTACTGCTCCATCTCCTCTGTCTTAGCCAACAGCATGCTTCATGTACGTTCTCTGGAGTTACAACTTGGGCATTACTCCACCATTTCACTGGCAAAGCTGAAATAGTGATGCGACTCAAATCGGGGCACCTGTTTTAAACAGTGATGCTGCAACACAGCATCTCTGCAATAAAATGGTTGCAATGAATTAAGGAGGTAATTTCTCCTTTGAAGGAGGAACACAGGCAACAGAGGTTTAGGACCTGGAACTGACTCCAGCACAGCCAGCTCTAACAACTTCACTGTTGCTCTCTGTAAAGACCTGACCATTTAGGAAACTGGCTCCTTTCTGAACCTCATGGCTCTGTCAAGCATGTGACATTTGGGAATTTCTAAACTCTTGTAGTTTTGTAAGTCTTTCTCAGTGACTTGAATCCCAAAAATCCTAAAACCTGTGGCTGTCCCCATCTTACCCTCGTCTCCTCACCCTTTTGAGGTGAGAAAAGTCATATATATCTACCTCCACCCGAGGACACCTTTGGATGCCCTTGGCCCACCTTAAAATCATTTGCATGTAGCCACTGATCTCTTGTGACTTTCCAAACTCACCAGTCAGGTCAATGACAAAACTTCCAAAGACAGTACAACCAGTAACACCCAATAAAAATAGCAATATGAAGCACTTGTTTTATTCAGTGCATGCTGCTGCATGCTGGGGAGAAATCATTGGAAAAATGGCCTGCACCAAAGTGTTTGCTTCTTCCCTATCTTCTTCTGAAAATTTCTTCAAAATTTGAGTCTGGATGTTAGTAGAATACTTTTCTAAACTGCAAGGTAGTCTGTAATGCATCTTGGCCTTGAGCAGCAAACTTGAGAGTTTGTCTATATTATAGATTTTGAAGACGAAATGAAAATCGTCATTCATTGCTTTATCCTCAAGATTATGTTTCAGCAGCTCTTCTCTGAAGCTACAAAGATGGTTAGTATCCAGCTTCAGTTATTTCACTGTCAGGAGCTAAGCTTATCATGTTTCTTGCATGAACTATATACACTCTGTACACTTATGACTAAACTTTTTTGACCTTGCAAAGACCTGCATTTTCTCCATTTCTGGAGTGAGTCAAGGCAGGATCTGTGCATTTTTTAAACACAGTTCTACAAACTGTAGAATGAAGTTCTACTCCTAGTTGCATTCACAAAACAAAGCACGGAATTAGTAAAAGTGAAGCAACAGAAGGGATTGTAACACTTGGCTAGCTTTTTTTTTTTATTAAAAATTGTCATCTAGGAAAAAAATTTTTCTTTTTCTGGTCGGTAGCACAGGATTTATAAGAAAGGAATCCAAAGCTATCCTATGACTGTGATTCACCTTCCTGAGCCTATTATTTCTTAGCATATTATGAAAACTGTAAATGATGCAATAGGCTGTGACTGCTAGTCAACGGTTCATCATAGAGTCCACTAAGTAATTTATACTCCCAGGGCTGCATTTTACAGTAAATGGAAGCAAAGCACTGTGAGGAACATGCTGTCGGGAAGCAAAAAACAAAAAGAAAGTAAAAGTAGTTAATCAGTGTTGGTAAGTTGACCACGCATCTCAAGTGCGCATAAAGCATCTGGCGAGGTGGGCAGGGGAGGAAACCATTTCTGGTAGAAGCCCAGTAAGTTTTCTGACATGAGAAAGACCCCTCCACTTACCAGAATCTGACAGAAGTACTAAAAATATCCACAGCTGGAAGGTGAAGTATGGTAGTGGCCATTAATTGACAGAGGTAAATACAGGCTGTGTGGAGCTGGGCTCTGCACTGAGCCACTTCGAGCAGCGGTGGGAGATCCTGAAAGCAGTTTGTCAGTGGCAGAATACCAAAACACAGACAGCCCAGGGTAGCACTGCTCATAAACTATACTTCTTACTGAGGACTAGACTTTAAAAGAATGGTTGACTATGGAGTCCAGCAATAGCTGGGAGCTGGGGAAAGATTTAATGAAGTAAGGGTAAAATAGGCAAAGAAAGGCAGAGGGAAACAGCAACTAGCATTTTAAGAAGACCTTGCTTAAATCCTTTGCAGCATACACAGGGCAGAGGTATTGTGCAAAGCTGCCTGCATAGCATGCCATACCAAGATTGTGCAGCTATCAGGGAGTGATGCTGAGATTTTAAATAAGCAGCACCAGCACAGTCCCTTGTGTGATGAGGGGATATTTAATATAAAGGACCATTATTGCAGCACAAGTTCTAATGCAGTGTCCTCTCCCTCTGCAGCACAGCATTATCTGGAGGATTCCTGATGACAGACTCACATTTGCTGTTCTGGTTTCCATTATGAAAAACCACAAAGGAAAAGCTATGTAGCAAACTGCTTTGGCTTGCCATTTGTTAAAACAAATGCAGATCTCTCTGCTGCCCAGGGACCACCTCTGCAGTAAAAAAAATACATAAATATTCCTGCAGCCTGCTAAGAAATCCCCCTGAAGTCAAACAGGAGGTTCCCAGAACTTCAGATGGCAGGCATTGCCTCTCCACAATTCTGACTGCAAAGAAAAGAGAAGTTTTGATACCCTTCAGCAACACAATGTGATCAACAAGGATGCAACAAGCAACAGTTTATTTGTAGAAAAATCCTTTAAAATTTACTACATTGTAAGATTAAGGAAAAAATAGTCTTAATATATATACATACAATATATATAAACAAACACATATCGCACCATGAAAATTACATGCTTTTTAGAACAGAGAATGGGTCATATTCCCTCATATCAATTTTAAAGTTATCACTGCAAGAAACCTTGCTTCCTTTTTTTTTTTTATCCCCATCAAAGTTTTCAAGTACAGGAAGTAAGTAATGCAGGATCTAATAGTAGAAAACCTTTGTTATACACAAATTACAACTGACAGCTAGACAATATTATTCTGCAGTATCCAACACTTGTGGTTTTTGAACTCTATAATGATATGAACTTTTACCTGAGGTGCATGGAAATAACGAAGCATGATAATTGGCAAGTTTAAGAGATTTTCACATTATGATTTGACTGTAATTGAAGTTGATTAGGTATCACATGTCTATACGTATAGTACTGGCACAAGAATGCTCTGCGTGAGTCATCATCAATGTCTTAGAAGTGCAGGAAAAATTAACAGGCAAGCACCACTTGCAATGATAAGCATGCAGACAATTTAAGTGAAACAGAGGTAGCATGTTCTTTTAACTCCAGCAGGGTCATTCAAATCAACTGCACTCTCCCTTCTGCAAAAGGCACTCACTTTTTCAGCTAAAAACAATGCGCTTAAATTTGGTCAGATTGACCACAAAGGGTGGATTTCTCTCCTTACAAATATAAAAAAAAGTTAAGCAGAAGACACAGTGAAAAGAAAAAAAAGAATGTAAGAAACACACATATAAGGTACTATGTGCTATTCCTCTTCCCCTACCTTTTATGGGGAGAATTATATAAAACAGTTGCAGTACGTAATCCAAAAGTTAAGACTTTCCAGTTGAAATGGCAGTATTAAGCAGCACATTCTCTACCAGGAATAGTTTTAAACCACCAGAAGTACACCAGTCTTTAATAAAGAGCAACAATTCACAGTTAGGAGTAGAAAGTTTATGCACAAAAAAGGTGGTGCCAGAGAAGGCTCCTTTGATGCAAAATCTCATAAATTAATATGCACTGTAACTTTTATGCAGTATCTTTTATCCTTTCTGCACTTTGAAAGGATGCCCATGCAAAACACCTCCTCTTACCGTGACACTACAGAACTAATTGAGTTATAAGATGTGCCACTGTTGCAACTGGAAGCATAAGCCTCTTGACCATTAGCATCTAAATTAATTTTGAATACAGAAGATGCCTTCAGTAAGAAATCTGCTGCATCTCTGCGACCTAATTCCCTCAGCTTAGACATTAGTATGCCTACAGTGCTGTCAGGTGCATTACTCCATTCCTGCAGAAGGGCATGAACTGGGCTTGAGAGAAAGTAATTTTGTGTTCCATTATTTGTATTGTACTTTGCAACAAGATCAGGGAGGCCCAGGTTCATGGCCAGAAGGCACCAATCTTTGCCCATTGGATCAGGTGGATCCAAAAGTCGACTTAGTTTTCTCCTGGTGAGTAGATTCAGATCAGAAACATGAATATCCATTCCTAGGCTTCCCTGGGAGTAAACATCAAGACACCCAAAACACAGTATACTGCTAAAGCTCTCTTTATATCCCCCCATAGTGTTAGTTAGTGATGTCTCCTTTTGACTCTGTGCACGGAAAAAGTCTCTAGGCTGGTAGACCATTACTGGTTCATGATGTTCCCTCAGCTGCTGAGGACTAAGATAATATTTCCCAGTCAGAAGACCTGGTAAGGTTGTGGCTATTAAGTTATCAATGGTGCTGCACACAGAATCCAGAAGTAAACAGCACTTGATCTTCTCTGTTTCCAGTCCTCTAACTTGAACCTCTATACCCTGCCCATGGTTGACCAGCAGCACTAAAAGCTCAGCTCCACGATTCATAATCTTTGATCCGTTTACCCACAGACGTATATCAGCATCCCCCTCTGTGCTCTGCTGATGAATCCACCTGCAGAGATTCACCTGAACTTTATGAAAAATTCCACAAGGAAATGGGGTAAGATGTTCCACAGGAACGATTCTAACACCACCATAAATCAGCACTTCATCCTCCTCATCTGTCCAAGACCTGTGGAGATTGTCAGTCTTTATGAGAGCAGGAATATCCACCATTGCTCCACTGCTAAGGTCCCTTGCACAAATATCCATGGCATCCAAAATCTGTATCAGTTCTTCCACGTCACTATCTGTCACCAGACGCTGGATGTCCTCTATAGTGTACCGACCTCTATAGTGATGGAGGGCTTTTGGGTTCTCCACTGACAGGATTTTTCCAAGAACATTAGAACAGAGCCAGCGAGGATCCAGAAGCACAACATCTTGGACAGTTTCACTCTGCATAATGTTAATCTGTTTATAAATATGAAAGTTACTGTTTACATCATGTGAAGTACAAAATAATAGCCCAAGTTCTTGCCTTCCTAACAGACTGACCCCATAATTTGATTAACACTGCTCACTGGAAAAAAACAAACAGTGCATTTAAATATATGGCAAGTACTCAGAACAAAAACCAGATCTTGCTGTTGTTTTCCACTAGTAATGAAACCATTAGAGCCTAATAGCTGGAAAGCCTAGTCATGCCCTGCAAGCTGTTTATGCAAAGCTGTTATCCTACTATTCAATTTCTAATGGAGACACATAAATCTCTCATATGCAGTGAACACTTCATTGAAGGTGATAACATAGTGATCCTTTCTGGATATTTTATATTCTTACAACTATAGCAATAAACTAATTCTTCCTGTCTCAAAGAGATTATGTTGAACAAAATAGAAGCCACGGGACATAATGATAACAGAAAACAAAAATACTTACTTCTCCTATGCTATGCAACTGCTGTGCAATATGCCGTAGGTCATTTTCGCTTGCTAGGGGATTAAGATGTTCCTGTACATCATACACAAACTGCTGCAAGGACATCAGCTGGTTGGGTCCATTAATTTTTCTCCATGAAGGCAGTGTGGAGATTATTTTTTCACACAGGTGAGTCATAGGTGGGCAAGTCTTAGAAAGCACAGAAAACGTCCATTTGAGAATAGTGTATCATTTTTTTTTATGAAGGTCTAATGCATTCATAATGAATATTCAGATCTAAAGAGTTCCCTTTGTGCTGGACCCTTACTCTTTCATCTGGCATTCATTTGCTGTAAGATCTAGCTACCTTTCTTTAAAAAAGTGAATTGCAGAAACCACTTTTTCACTCAAATAAGCGATTTTACCAAATATCACCATGAGTTGCCTTCATGCATCTGTAACTTAATGTTTATTTCTGAAATGATCAGAATTTATTTAGAATCTGTACTCATCAATATCTGTATAGGACCAATTTACTTAAAAGGTGAGACAGCAGGGTACTAAATAAGAAGCAAAAATGGTACTTTGATGTATTAATTGCTTTAGACTTCACTGATGCCACCTTCCTACATTCAAGCCACAGCCTCCACTTCTTATGCAGTAAACTCCTTCAGATTTCAAGCTAGTGACCATAGGTAAAATAAAGTTTTCTTAGAGAAGAAAAGCTTATAAAATCAAGAGACCATAAGGAACGTAAAATGGGCTGAATTTTGCATAAAGCCAAGTATTTTCCTCAACTCACAGAATTAACTCAGTAATACATACACTTTTAATCAATTACAAAAAAATGTGTTTCAAAAGTAGCTGCAGAAAATCTTGTTGGTGTGTAACATAATATTAATCCATTTAGCACAGGCTACATAAATTTTGACTTGGTCATCCTTAATATGGAAGACTCCATGGATTCATGGTGATAATATCAAACCATGGCTACACTTTACCTTTAGTCTCATATGCATATACCTACATATACAGATACAACTGCAAGCAATATTTTTCGATTAAAAAATGCAGTCAAAAGTTAATACATATTTGGTTTACATATCTATATTCGGAATTGTCTTTCTAACAGCTGAGAAAACTGTTCTACTCTGGTGGGTTTTTAATGAAAAACTTACTTTCCTGAAATATATTTATAGTATATTTCTCTGTTACTCTATAATACTATGCTGATTTAAAAAAATGCTGGAATCCAATCACTGCCAATCAGAAAACAACATTATGACTTTGAACTGAAATCTCAAATTGTTTCCTTTCACCAGGGAGTATTTTGGTCACCTGGTCAAAACAGCTACTATTTTCAAAATACTGACTGAATCTTTCATGTCAAAGGTTTGTTTTATCACAAGACCTGTCAAGTATGCTGTTAGAAAATTGGAACAGCAATGGTTTCTGTATGCTTCATTGTTCTAAATTTGAAATTTGCAGTAGATTAATACACAAAATGTTCACATTTTGGCTGATCCAACCCAGACCATTAGGCACTACTTACAGAAATTATCTGGCTTCTTATTTCTTGCAAGTGATTTCGGAGAAGCTTCATATCTTTAGACCCAGATGCTCCAGCATCCAGGACAAATAACTTTTCTGAAATTTGCAAATCATTTCCAAATCTAAAAGAAAAAAATTCTTATTAACTTAGCCCCAAACCCAGTTTATTTCTTAATACAATTGTACTTCAGTCTTAGATTAGAACACTAGAACTGTTTTTCCTCAAGGAATAATGAAGTTTAAGTAATGATATTGCTGAGATATTTTATAAGCACAGACAGTATGGCTGCTGTATAACTTTCTTGAAAATAAGCAGAGATATTGAGAGAAAATTGTCTCTCAAGACAAAGAGTGAATATGCATAAGAAAATTGTAACTGCATCACATGACTTGTAATTACAAAGCAAAACATTTTACTAGAGAAGAGATTACAGGAATTTATTCTTTTTAAGGTCTTAATGTTTGTTGCTTGTGTTCTTCTCACTTTAAATAGTTCAGTAGTCATTGCTGTTGACAGCTCTCTTTCTCACTTCCTTTTGACTTTTCAACCACACAAACCTGTTTTCCTAGCTCTGGACAGATTTGCATTTAAAAGGATTCCAGCGCAAAAGATGACGCACAGGTATTTTTCTATTGGTTTATTTCAATTGATTTAGATACTGCCCCTCGATCCACTGTTGTGCTGGAATTCCTACATCTGTTTCTTGTACAGCCCAGACAAGTGTCTATACTCACAGGTTTGCATGGTTTCTCACACCCAGTGTTTCCCACTTACATGCTCACTGAATATAAGGTATTCTTACTTTAAACAATAGTATGTTCATGAGAAATTCCCTATTTCCATCTACCATTAGCATGTGCTCCAGACATTTGCTGAAGAATTCTAGAAGTTTCCCTAACTTCTAGGTACCTCTTGGATGACCTTGTCATCTGTGTGACTCCACAAAGTACAGCTTTTTGCAAACCATGTAGGGAGTACTTCCAGGCCTCATTTAAGTTTTTTCCATACCTACCCTACATCAGTTCAGAGCTAAGGGTAGTTCTCTGATAAAGTTTCCTTTTTTTCATCCAGAGTTTTTAGCTGTAAACTGCCTACTTTTCTGAGACCAGTGCAACACCTGAGCACCAAGATGTTAGACAGAAAGCTGGAATGGGTCTTCGGATGTAGCCCAGTGCTCACAGGGTGAGACTGCCTGTGCTACAATTAATTTTGACACCATTTGGCTCATTTTAACTCACTCAAGGCAGCTTACTTGCTGTAATATTGGTGAATGTTTCAATTTTAGCACAATATAGGCTTCCTGAACATATTCAAAAGATCATATTATCATAAAGGCATATGAAAACCTTTTACATATTCCAATGCATTTTAGTATTTTTTCTTTCCAATTAGCATGCTTAAATGCTATGTATAAATATACTTCCCACTTACCTGTTCCTAATTTCTTTCAACAAGGAGATGTCTTTGTCGTACCAGAACTCTCCCCCAACAGGCCGAGGCAGATTCACTATGTCAGCATGTGTGGCAACCAAAACAACATGCAGGGGACTTTTCAGCTTTCCACCAAATGCTAGAAGAGAAACAAGAGGACTCCCTCACTACGAGGCATGCCTATGGAGATGGCTGATACTAAGCCAGAAAAGCAGAAATACATTTTACATTCTTCATACCAACCACTTTTGTAGTGATTTACCAACTCTAAGCGCAGCCATTAACAGTGTAACTGCTGGTGCTCTGGCAGTTATCTGCTTATAGGTCTGTCTATATAAGGCCCAATTTTAATAGCTTGACTATTTGAATAACATCAGATAGATTTATATTGTGTTACTTTATTGGTTTAACAAAAACAGTAATCAGTAGCACTAATGATATTGCTACTAACTACAAACTATGACAGCGTGAGGAAAAAATAATGAGAAACGACAGCTTCTTGAAAGGGTTTTGCATAATCTTTGGATGGTCCTTAATACTACAGGTGCAGAATAAAGGATTTTTAGAACACAAAATGTCTACAACATTCATGTTGATATGAATGCTGTTTTGCAGTACTTACACAAACAATGACCTCTCACTTAGGTGAGAGTTAAGTAGGAAAGCCTGGCAGAGACCATGAAAAAGAATGAGAAAGAAAGAAAGATACAAATGGCATGAATGAGGTGACAGTATGGAACACAGAGTTTTCAACCTTTTCTCAAACTCATATTCCAGAAAAGAGAAGACATCATTAGACTATTTTTAAGACACAGTACACCTAATCCTGCTCTTCTAGCCTTAGAAAAACTTCACATGGGAGAAATATGCTTACATGACTGCTCAGGTCTCATCAACTAAGAGCTACATAATCTTGGTTAACTCATAAAAAGCCACATTTCCCCAAATCTCGGCATAGCAAGTATTTTGTAATTATCTTCTTTTTTTTTAATTTTAATTGGCAGCTAGGGACTTAGACAAAATAACTGGAAAATAATTCCAAGAGTTTTAATTTTTCTGCTAACATCAGTTATTAGATACTACTTGAGAGATTTGTAACAATACAGAGATGCATGGGTACCCAAACTGAGCTGAGCAGTATAAACACAGATTTAAGTGAAGTATCTAAATAACGCTGATAATCAGATAACCAAGAAGAAAAAATTGACTGAGATTCTGACTCTGTTGAACCAAGAACTAAGTTTCCTTGCTAGACTGAGGAGCTGTGAAAAGCTTTCAGCAATTGCAAATTAGCTGTATTTGCAGCTTTGACACCTTTTTGCAAATTTCTGAGCTTTAACTTTCACAGGTAATTTATTGTTGGTTAGATCCAAATGCTGATATTATTAACCTCGTAATTTAATCTAAAATAGAAAATAAAAGAATGCTGATGCCTGAACTGAAAACCAAGATTTGGCCTTGGCTCATTGTCTGCCTGAGATAATGCATACAGAGACAAGCAGAACACAGACGGAGAGACAAAATAACTCTTGGCACAATGTTAAGTATTTAATACATTTGTCTAGTGAATCCTTAGCATTGTTACAAATGTCCTTGATTGCTGAGTTAGATCCACTGGCTGGAATAATCTTTCAGATCATGGAACCAAGATACGTGTCAGAAGTTGGTTAGTCCAAGAAACTGTCTCTGTCTGCAGACCAAGACTCAAATACAAATGCAAACAATTTAAAAGTTACTGTATACACACCTGAATTACCAGACCTTTTAAGAAAAATGTTATTTAAGTTAATTTGTTTGCCCGCCAAGTAACTTTCAGTAAGCCTGAATATAAAACAAGTAAAATTACTTAAAACCCATGCAAAATGGGAGACCATGTGAAATTTACAAAAAATGCTAATTTCTGTGCATCAGCACCAGAAAGTTACTGTATTTGAAGTCCAAATACAACTCTAAATAAACACATGAAAGTTGCACATACTGAAGGATAATGCTGTTTCATAATACTGTTCTGTTCTGTTGTCACTGACAAGATTAATTTATGCTGAAAACACTGTTAATTGGGGGCTAGATATAAGAGGAGTTTAAGCAATGTGTCTAAATTTGGTTTTGAATGGTTCCAGCCCTCTGAAACACTCTTGGCAGCTTATCTGACATAAAACTTGATCTGCCACGTACAGATGTAAATCCCCAGTGCCACAAGGTATTGCACTGTACCTTGTGACCCTTTTAAATTGAACTAAGTGGTGTGGGCAACTCTTCTGGCTTCTTCCACAGATAAAATTCCCTTTTTCCAAGAAACCTTATGTAAAGTTTGTTTGAATGCATGGGGATGAACACAACCAACACAGCAGATGTACAGAGTTGCAGGGAAATACAAGAAGCTTTAGTCTACCTCAAATACTTCATTAACAGGCAGAAGAACATACCTATTGGCTCCTCCACTGGGACCAATGATTTCAGGAAATTGAGCCAAAAGGTCACTTGGTTTAATTGGATTTCATAAGGCTCCTCAAGACTAAAAAGCACTATGTGAATTGCAGTGTGATCATTTGCAGCAAAATAATCATAACAGCAGAAATACACAGGGTTCCCAGAGAATTCCCAGATGCTGAAATCACCAACTCCTGAAAAACAGACAAACAGATGAAGAGATCACACTTCATCAGTAAACATGAAACATCTTCTGGCCATGGAAAGACAAACGGAACAGTTAATCTGATTTAAACTTTTGCAAAGATTAACTGCATGCATATGAGAAAGCAATACTGAAAATGCAGTCGTGAACAAAGGGAACAAGTTTCAGTCGGTTTCAGAGGCTTAGCAGTTGGACCCTCAAAATCTGTTCCTCTTTCACATTCCTTCCCTAGGACATTTAGCTGGATGCCATATGTAAGCAACTGTGCTAAATGCATGCAGTCTTATGCAATTAAATTGAGCTTTGCCTTGAACAACAGCAGCAGATCTTGTAATTGCCTTGAAAATCAAGAATAATGGCTCCCATTCTTTTCCTGTTCACCTCAAAAAAGCTTGGTATTTTTATTAAGCTTTCTTCTTAACACGCCACCACTGATTTTAAAAACTGCTGGAGCACATTCTCAAAGAAGCCACTTTGCTTTGTCGAATGTTACTATTCACATTGTATTGATAAATCAGGGCTGAAGAATCACCATGTTAAGGGTCCCAAGAGCTCCATGCTTCTTTTTGCCATCTCCTTTAGCTTTGGGTGAGAAAAGTATTAGTATGTTGCACTTCTCAGACTCACCATCTGATTAGGGTGACTGATGTCTGCCATACTTGTACTACCTCTAATTAAAGAAATGGTGACTAAGATGCACCACAAACTTCTAGAAGAAGAGAAGTCTGAAAACTCCAACCTGCTGTTATGAGTACAGCTATTCAGAATTCACCTGTGTGTACACTTCATTCTGTACCAAGACAGCACAGAGAAACAAAAGAAAGTCCTTCTGACAGTCTGTGGCACAACTCTGTTTCACTGCAGAATTTGACTGGGTTTCAAATTATACTGAAGAAAGATTAGCCTGCACAAAGAACAAGCTTTCTAGCTACTTGGCAAACTCTTCAGCATCTAGGATAAATGTTTTGTCACTGCATTTCAATACTGTGCACTCATAAGCAGGTTTCTGTCTCCAAAGTAAACTCTTGATTAATACTAACTCAGCTTCAAAATTGCAGCTGCTAAGGCATGCAATACATTTTCCTTAAGAAGAAGAGATCTGACCACCTATATAAATGATGACTAGTATGGCTGGTAGAGTATAAGCGCCATTTGTGTGGTCTCAGAGTCAAAAACCATGTGTGTACTTATGATACCTTCTGTGACTGACCCCTCTTACTGCTAACTGGCTTCAACTGCAGAGCAGTTAGCTTCCTTGCACAAAATGAAATTAAATCAGAAGCTCCACTTACAATGACTGATGAGCTCCAAGGCTCACCAAATATGCTCCAGATGTGTCATGAGGTGAGAACAGTATGCCCTTTGCATAGCTGGGAATATAGTTAAATGGTGAGGACTAAATGGGATCAGACTAAATCTGACAAAATCTCCAGATGACATATAGTATAGGTGAAGAAGCCTTCGCACTAGTAGCCACTTTGCTGACCTGCTTCTGTCTTACCAAATCCCTCTTTTCTACTCTCCCACTTACTCACCTCAAAAACATTTCTATGTAATACTATAAAGATGGGACAAGAGTGATTAAAATGTATATTACAGCACCACAGAACTTCAGGCAGATTTACTTTCTCCTTAAACAAATTATATCCCACCAGCATTGAATTGTCAAACACAGTCACTACTACACCGAGTCAGACATTCCCCCCCATTCTTATTTTAAAAAGCAAGTAAAATGGCATTAACTGCCCTGCAGCATTAAGGCACCCCAGCCTAGGGCTCTTCTTACCATGCAAGCAGGCATTTTGGATGTCAATGGCCTTGGTGGACTGGTCATCAGAAGAGAAGTGAGAGTGATGAGCAGGTGATACGAAAGTTTCTAATACTCCTTTGGTCAGGCCTGGCTCAAACATCATACTACGGCTTCTCACGCTGACATTTTCACAACCAGGATAAAGATTCGTAATACTTACTGAAACTGGGTCAGGGAAAGGAAAATGAGATTACAAACCATGTGAAAATCACAACCAGATCACTTCAAAACAAGTATGCAAGCCATAAGAGCAGATTAAAAAACCCAAAGTGCTCTTCAAAGAAAGGAGATGTCTATCAAGCCGTGGGCATACACAACTACATCCTTATTCTGAATGATAAAAAGGAAAATATTAGAATGATCCTATAAAGCACTTATGTTCATTAGCAGATATACCTCTGAGTGGGAAGCATAGAAAAAGACTGAATTTTATGAGTATGAAAGGTTTAAATAATTAAAGTTCTATGTTGCAAAGATATACTGCCTTTTTTTTTTCAGCTAAGGCCTACAATTTCATTGCATGATCTATTATTATTGGCATGGAAATGTCACATATTCATATTATTGATTCCTGTATGTAATGATAAAAAGTATCACTGTGTAGCAAGTGTCTCCGGGGTGGTGGAGGAGAAAAGCAGGCCCTTAACCAAAATTATTTTACTAATAAGCAATTTTTTTAGTTCATGTTTATTCAGATTCCCAGGGTGCAAATGAGAAACAAAAGGGCTTTTTAACTGACTTGCACCATCTAGTGGATAAAAATTTCTTTCCTCCACTAGTTAGCAAACTCTAATCTTTGGGTTTTACAATAAAAAGATATTACCTGTTAGCTGTAAAACTATAGTTTCATGTTTGATCTCCTAGTGTAATATTTTAAATCTTTGGGCTCTTGTAAATAAATATTTGGTGAATTCGCACACTTATTTTTACAGAATTTAAACAAACACATAAACAAACAAATCACATGATGAAGTATAGACCTAATTGTGCTGATTTAAATATTTATCTGATTATGTCACTCAACCCATAACATAATTTACATGTTATATAATGATTTACATCCCAAAAGAACATATACTGAAAGAAGCAAAAAACAAACCTCCAAATGTTAAAATAACACCATAGTAGCTTTGTATGTATAGGACTGCACAACTTTAGTGCTTTATATCTAGGTAAGCTCTTTTCAAGGGCATGTTTCAAATTCACCTTTATTTCTACGCTGATTTGCTAATGTGACTGGCAGTCTTTCTGATTTTTAGGATGGTGTGAGCACATAACACCTCTTCTTTGGTTCTGTTACCACCCATCACAAAGAAATCTATCTTCAGTCAAAACCTTCCTGTACTGCCTCCAGGAACTGATATCCCTTGAGTGACTTATCCCCCTTTGAATGACAAAGTAAATTAAGATAAATAAATCAAGAACTTCTGATTGATTAATTTAATCGAGTTCTTTTTTCTGTTGTCACAGATGTGAGGGCCTTGTGTTAAGTAAACATCAAATGCAGTAACAATCTCTGTGGCATGGATCTTGCCTTGTCAAGCCACTCTGTGAAAGCCCTACGGCTTCCTCAAGTGAGTAGAGAGAAAGTAGAGATGGAAACTACTACTAGCACTGTTCTAACATAACTTAAAAATGATGAACAAAATCCAAACCTGCAAGTATTATCAAAAAGGGTGTTTTTTTTGAAAAGGCAAGCCTGGCCCCATCTAAAACTTACACAGTAAGACCACTTCTAAATATCAATTTAAACTTGAGCTCCTCAACATACTTAGCTTGTGTACATTTTGTAGGCTCCCAACATTAGAAATGACCAGGACAAACAGTTCACTCGTCTTTCCACTGTACCCCTGTGGGTTCCTCCAAAACTGGGCACATGCTCAGGTGTAAACCTCACTAGTTTCTCCACACCTTGTAGCTCTTCCCACTTTGGACAGGCCAGCTGGTGCTACATGAGCAATCTATTCCCTAATGTTTGCAAACATTTACTTCAGTTTAGAAAACTTTAATTTTCACCTCGTTTGGAGACAAGCCCACCTCTAACTGGGCTAATTCATCCTGTACCTTAAGGAAAAGCACTCCAAGGCATCAGAAGCAGCTCTGAATCCTATTATTACTTAAAAATCACGTAAAGATGCAGCAACGGTTTCAATTTTGCAGTGTTTATTGAAGTTCCTCCAGCAAAAAAGAAGCTAGTAATGACACTGATGTTTGCAGCCTAGGATTTTTTGTGAAAAGTAAACAGCAGTGTTTACAAGTCCTGTCCTCCACTCTGCAAGTTCACTTACGCAGCATGTAAGCAAACAAAACTTTAACTACGCATGTATTCTTCACACTCACTGGTCCTCTTCCTCTTACTTTAGGTACAAGCCTATGCACAGAGAAGTCTATCCCCTCTCCCTTTTTCTTTTGTTTCTTCCATGCTAAGGCTGTCCTGTCTTTTGCAGTGCAGGCAACAGCTTTTTCTTAGCAGCTTAGAGATGAAGAGGAAACTGTTTTCTCATACAAACATTATGGCTCAAAACCATACCTGAAGGTTTGGAAGACAAAGGGGATGGGGGGAATCTGCTTGAGTTTGTGGAGGAGAGCCTTGGCCTACGTCTTCGGAAGAAGCTTCGTATCAGGCCGCACTTGAGGGACTCCACGAGGGTGGTTTTCCCAGCGCCAGAGTGTCCAAACAACTTCAGTTTGATCCGGGGCTGTGGATTCTGTGTGTGCCTCAGCTGCTGGATAAAAAGCCCCCGGTGCGTATCCTAAAATTCAACATAAAGAAGAAATCACAACACGTGGCAGGCAATTTCTGCCTCCCAACACACTCAACACGGGGTTTAGACACACTTCCTTGCCAGACTGGTGTTCATCATGCAACCCATCAGTTACTGGACAGGCAGACAGGATGGCTTCATTTTCACTCTCAGGAGCCACCTTGACGTTTCATGAAAATTGCACGTCTTCAGGCTCAACATCAGTGATGGAATCAGAATGGAATTCTTTTGACCTCCAGTGGAGAGGGCAAAGCTGTCAAAACTAGCCGCTTTCAGTACCCATTCTCCTAACCCATCAGTCTCAGAAGGTTAACCAATATACATACTCTTACAGAGTACCTATGCAGCACTGAAGAATTTTGCTGTGACACCTATCACCTGAGCAATCCAACAACTCAATGTGCATTTCTTCTCTTCTTTACATCAACTTTTTCTGTGCTTCTCATGTTTGGTTGAATTTTAAGGAAACAGGGAGAAAGCAGAAAAGTGGGAGGGCAAAGGAACTAAATTCATCTTCCCTTTCTTCATTCCCCCATTTGGAGCTGAGAGAGAGGCTCTTGTTCTGCATTTGCAACTAATTTACATGTAGTATGAGCCCCCCCAATTATAAGCATGCAGCAACTGAGCTGAGAAGTTTGACAGAAACAGTTGTGCATACAATTTAGTTCCTTCCTCACCAGCAGGCATTTATTTAGCAAGTTAGTCACAGTGCAAACACTGCGCTGTTACAGCTAATACTGAATCTTCCACAAGAGCCACTACAATAGTAAGTTCTTCATATGTCTGTATTAGAGGCAAAATACTTCACAAGCACCAAAAATAAGTGTAAGGTATGTTTTGTACTAGATGATACTGACCATATTAAGTAGTACTAGAATATTTTCAGTGGTTAGATATCATTTGTTAATTTCAGTTGATCAGATTCTCTGTCACAAAGTATAGTCTAATGCAGTTTATGATTACCATGCATTTTCCTCACATATATAGAGACAGGCCTTCAGTAATGTATATTCCACTATCAAGAAGAGAATTACAGTTTACCAATATTTCTTTCAAAAGACGTTTCTCTGACCTTCTTCCTTTGTTCTAAGTCAATTTGCATTATTTCCGTATTTACATCATGACTAAATTACAAATTTACCTGCCTGCATGCAGACACAAGAATGAGTTTGGTGTGGGGATTTAACTATGCAAAATAGAGCCTACTATGACAAACATTTACAAAAGCTGTCATTGCAAAGGAAGTCTGAACTTTACCCTTTCTCACATCTTCACACATATATAGTTTACCGTCCTAGGAAGTATAGATTTGCTAAAGGACATGATTTGCCCAAAGGACATGATTCTACTTCCACCTTGGCAATACACAGTGTGCACCATCTTCTACTAGCAATAGAAATGGTCATTTATTTTGGTTTCTCCAATCACAGACTCATCATGATAATTATAACAGGATTATTTTAATTGGTCTGGCTCTTGCCTGTAATCTCCAGGCAAGTAGCCGCTGAACCTTCCCAGCATGAGTGATGCTGCCTCTCTGACTAGTCAGTGTGTATCAGATGTGTCAGACACACCGCCTTACAAGCCCAGGTCAGCTTTTTGTTCTAGCTGGCAAGACATTTGGATATACTGAAACTGCAGAATTAAAAAATGACATTGAGAACTTATGCAACTATTCTTCATAAGGGGCACAAACCCCTCATCCTTCATAACCTTAATGTAAATGAGATGGTGATGGTGAGGAAATAAGCCATCCTCGGGGATGTGCTAATTCTCAATAGTTTATTTTCTACTAAACACCTTAGATGCTTTGCTAGGCACTGTCAGACACTGAGAGATATAAATCAGTGGTGCAGACTAGCTTAGCCAGCTTCTTTAATATGTATATATTTGCTTTAATTGAGGGCATAACTTCAAATTAAAAATATAAAAAGGAAAAAGAAAAAAAGACACCACTGCAGTAAGGAATTTTGCAACAGCTTTTAGAATGGCTTTGATGAAAACCTCAGTTAAAATTCATGCATTCCTAACCTTTTTAAGTCTTGCAAGCAGACTGGCTACATGTTCATGCTGCTCTGCTCTGGCGAGATCTTCTGCTGTTTTCCCATCCTGTTAAAACACAAACTATTAGCAGCAGTTCCTTCCTTTTTCTTTTACAGATGGGCATCTGGATGCCACTGTAACAAGATACTTTGAATTCAGAGTCTGAGAGCAAAGTCAACACTCCTCCCCCTGAATTCCATTTCTCTTCTCACCAATTAAGAGGATAATAGTGATTTCCCACTGAATAGATTTATAAGATAGATATTGCCCACTGAACAGATTTAAAAGTTCACAAAGAAGGGACACATGAGCATATTGAGTCACATGAATAGCAGATGAGTGTTTGTTTACCAATGGATAAAGACTGACAGTGGCATATCAGCCACTGGAGGATTCCAGAAAGCAAGAAATTTGTAAGGGATGCAGTTTAAATTGCATCAGCAAGTTTAAAAGGAGAAGCAAAGCTGCCTTCAGCATTCTGGTCTTGCCATTTAGTTATCTATGTTTCACAGATCAGCAGTTTAATATTAAAAAGACTAAAAGAAAAATTGCCCACTACTTTGACTCTTACAGCTATTGCATTGTTTTAAATTTTGGTAAGAGGTAACTAATTTAGGAGTACTTTGCTTATTTCACTATCTCAGATAAGAGAATTAGAAAATACATCCACAAGCAAAACAGCAAGTTATTTTCCTATTCAAGCTTTCCTGAAATGTACAGAGTATCTATACACTGGTATAGCGATATGTAAGCAAAACTGACATATAAAAAGGGCTTGGTTACAGGATCCAAGAAAGCATATTTTGCACCTACTGGTAATACTTCATCAAAATTGCTGACTGGTTCCCTATGTTGCGAATCAGACAGCCTGCAAGAGCTGATCCTGAGATCAAGTGACAATTGCAAGCATCTGCATCCAAAATTTTTGATCTACCTGACAATTTTAAAGTTGGTTTAGAAACTTCCATGAGGAGAATACAACAACATGGTGCCAGTTAACATGTAAGAACAACAGATTTTTTGGAGCAATTTTCAAGCATTTGAAATGATTGTATACTCCAGGAGTGGAAGGTTTTCTAAGGTCACTTAACACCATCCATGCAATCAAATTAAAAATCAAACTAGTCCTAAAATGGGCTTTATCCCAGAGAAGAGGCAAGGAGTTCATAATACAGCCCAGTTACTTAATGGTGTTGGAAAAGTTAGCTCCTCAGAAATGGCATACTGAGAGAAGAGAAAGGCAATTAATTCTACTGCACCGGCTCAGAAACAGCTGTTAATAAACTTTTCAGAAGAGTTTAACATCCCTCTAGCAAACCAGTGCAAAACTGAAATACTAAAATCACAACACGCAAGTTCCTCTGGTCCCCTCCACCTTTTTCCTCCTCTCTGCCACCACACTGCTGGAATAATGGATGGTTCCATATATTCAGTCTACTACTCCTGCTAGATTTAGTATCAGCACTATTTACTTTGTTATGTCCTTCAAACTGACCTAAACTAAAGAGACAAAATGTACTTTTATCTTGGAAGGACGGTGTCCACACAGGCAATTATACCAACACAGCTGTCTTGACATAAATGAAGAGCAACAGCTCAAGAATTCCCCCATTACCCTCTCATTTTATCTCATCTCTGCAGTACGTAGTAGTGCATATACACAATGGAACGTGACAAACAAACAAAAAAGACAAAAACAGGCAACAAAGGAAATCTGTAGAGCATCCTACCAAGTCCACTGCATGCACATTTCATTATTATTAATAGGGGACATGGCAATATACAATCCAACAGTTATCCAAAAGTAATTAGGTGCTAAACTTGTTTAAGCCACAATTCCAAGTTTATTGGCATTCTCCTGCTACATAAGATCTGTGCTTAAAAGAAAAAACTGCAGTGCTAAATCTGAGAGAAACAACACAAAAATTTGTATTTTCTACCAAATGGGTAAAGCAAAGGATACAGAAGTTTTCTCCTTTTCTCTCTCCATTTCAGCCATGTCAGGAATAATTGCTTAGGAAAAGAACTCTGAAAGCTGTGGACTCAACTAAAATCTAATGACAACATGTCTTCTTCATACAGAGCAATAGTTATTTCTAATCAGAGTATATTGGTTACAGTGAGTAGCAGTGTAAAATGATCCACTGGATCTGAATATAAAACGTGGTTAGTTTGTTCAAAACACATGTAATGGTGTGTTGATGTCTAAAATTTATAGTGCGTATGACAAAGGACGCTTCAGTCCTGCTGTGGATATGTCATTAGGACGATGTTTCTCACCTTACTGAGAATGAAAAATGCCTTCAGTGTTACTAACTGGAAGCAGTAGTGCTGGCTGATCTGACATGAATGATTTAGTTTACAAGGATATTCGCATGCTAGTTCACTCATCCATGCAACCACACATCTCCCACCACAAAAACAGAACTTTTTAACCCCCTTAATGGAAGAAAAATATTTAAGATACGTACAATGCATTTGTACATTTCTCAAATGTGATATGAAATGATGTACATCTCAATGACATTTACTCATTGTGGTTATAGGAAACACAATGATACAAATAATTCTTACGTGAAGAAATTATTAGGTTAGATGAAGTTGTAGCTGTACTGTACCATAATCAGTTCCAAATTCAGTTGCAAGAAGAGAACAAGTAGACAAAAGAGATGTAACAAATACCACTCATGTTGTATAACATACAATAGCCTTTTTTTTTTTTTTCAAAATGTAATGTCCTTTTCCTACACCTGTCTATGAGCTCGTTTTTTACTAGCATGCGTAAAAGAAGAACAGCATCTCTCAATACTTACAGAGGTTAATGCTTCTACATTGGCACCGGTAAGACACAGGAACCGGACAACATCAAGAATGCCATTGTTTGCTGCCAGGTGTAAAGGTGTTCTTCCATACTAACATGAGGAAAGAAGTGTCATTACATTAGTCAAAGAACTTCACTTCAAATTTTATGACTAATAATCAAACATATTATACAATTATACATACTAATACACAGAAAAGGTTTTGCAAAAACTGCAAGAAAAAGTACTTTTGATTGCAGCTTAAGCACAACTGCTGAAAGTGCAACTAAAAAAAAAGACTAGATGACTATTTAAAAAATAGGGAAACAATTTTATAGGTAAATCCTTCACAACAGTGGAGGAATCCTTTAGAGTTTTTTTAGCTGTATTTGAGAATGTCTTTTTAATTCCAGAAAATCTAATTGCCTTTTTACTTAATTAAATATGAACCACTTAAACAACACTAATTCCTTAACCTTTAGAACTCTGGGTTCTGTTTCAATCCAAGTACTACTGAAAATTATATATCTGCAGTCTCCCCCTTTCACCCAAATAAATAAAAAGGAATGAATGAAAGAAGTCAGCATGAAGTAATATATTTTTTCAGTGAAGAGAGAGTACAGTATTGCTTTCCTAATTTTTTCTTTTTTCCATGAGTCTCTTCACTGACAACAGGTCCTCGAAACATCTACTTCTGGTTTTCATGTTCAGAGCTACTGTTGTAAAAACTAACATTTATTCTCTGCTGGTAACCTACTATTACTTCACATTTTTATGCTTTCAATACTGTTCTTCCTGTCTACAATCAGAAACAAACTCATAAAAATACTTCTTGAAAGAGCATTTGAGAGCAAAACCAACTAAATTTCTGACAAGTGGACGCTGAAAAGATGCTCAGGCTCCTCCAAACCCAACACCTCAACTCAAATAGCATCCTGCTTGTATTACAAACAGTGTGGCCAGCAGGACCAGGGCAGTGATTGTCCCCCTGTACTCGGCACTGGTCAGGCCACACCTCAAATCTTGTTCAGTTTTTGGCTCCTCATGACAAGAAGGACATTGAGGTGCTGGAGCACGGCCAGAAAAAGAGAATGGAGCTGGTGAAGGTCTGGAAGCACAATCCTATCAGGACCAGCTGAGGGAGCTGGGGTTGTTTAGCCTGGAGAAAAGGAGGCTTGGGAGAGGCCTTGTCACTCTCTACAACTGCCTAAAGGAGGGTGTGAGCAAGCTGGGGGTTGGTTTCTTCTGCCATGAAACAAGCGACAGGACTACAGGATATGGCTTCAAGTTGTGCCAGAGAAGATTTAGATTGGATATTAGGAAAAATTTCTTCACAAAAAGGGTTGTCAAGCACTGGAATGGGCTGCTCAGGGAAGTGGTGGAGTCACCATTCTTGGAGGTATTTAAGTCACATAGAGGTGGCACTTAGGGACATGGTTTAGTGGTAGACTTGGCAGTGCTGGGTTAATGGCTGGACTCTGATATTATAGTTATTTTTCAACCTAAATGCTTCTGTGATTCTATGATTCTAAATAAACGCATGTGATGTTCTACTGAACGGAATCTGTGAAAGAAACAAACAGTGCCTTCAATCAGTATTACATATATGTGGGACAAAGCCAGATGTTTGGGCCAAGGACAGAAGGTCATTAATGCTCTGTTAATACAGGGTTTGCTTCTGAAGAGAAGAAGTAGAAATTAAGATTCTCTCTTTGATAACACTCAAGTTCACCATTTCAAATAAAGGGCACTCTAAAAATCTCCCCAGGATACATTAATCCTAAAAGAATAACAGCAAAACAATAACTACAACCACAGCTTCTGTAGCCATGATCCCACAGCCACTGACCACTTGAAGGCTGATTATTTCTTCTACAGCATGCTGGTGGTGATCCCAGCTCAGCATTCTCCCTTAGGAAAGAGAACGACAGCCTCGTGGTCCATTAACTCGACTTCACTAAAATGTGCTCTTATCTGTGGATCTGGATTTAACTGCCTGGTCAATCAGATTTAAAATGAGAAGCAGGACTGGGGAGCTCATTGTTTCAACTTTTTTCATTTGACAGCTGATGATTTTTATTGTTGAAACCAAAAGTGATTGCATTGGACAATCCTCACGCCAAAAATCTGATAATTTTCTTTACCTGGCTAATACAATGTAAGTGCTATGGTAATAAATAGAAGTGTTAACTAGCAAAGTATTATTGCTAGAATACGTACTTTTCCAGAAAAAACCATGAAGAAGCTAAAATACCTGAATCAAAGAAATTGCAGATAGTAACATAAAGATTCCTATCAGTAACTTTTAGACTTTATAGCATATATAAAACTTAAATAGGACAGAGGAGGACAGAGCTAAATATCAAGCCCTAAGCACCACAGTCTGTCAGCGGAGTTCAGTGGCTGACCTTGACCTATTCAAACTATCCAAAGAAAGTTTCCTGAAACAGTTCACTTTTCTCTTAAAGATCTTTAGGAGAAAAGCCAGAATATAAGCCTGTAAAAAGCCTTATGTTTAGTTATCCTAAACATTGCAGCATGAGCACAACAGAAGCAACAAAAAAGGCACAAGTGTCTCGAAATTAAGGGACAGGTAATGATATATTCTTTTTGGAAAGTACTTACACCAACTACAGATTGTTTGCATTTTTAGCTGGCATTCATCTACCAATAATCATTGCAATCAACATTTTTAGAGTTACACTACTGTAGCAGAAAATGTACCAGTCTTCAATTCTGTGTATAACATATGAATTATTGTTACATACGAAATCAAAGCCAGCTGCAATGCATTTCATCTGTTCTTTTGCATCTAGATGTAATCTGCATACAGCAAAGCTATATGGCTAGGGAAGAAGGCTGGCAAAATATACTGTGATAATTCACCTGGGTTCTTCCTTCATGTATCTCTAATAATCTATTCAACTGAAACAAACTTTGGTAAATCTGCGAGGTAAGTAATTTAACACTTTGCATTTGGCCACTTTAAGAGACAGAAAAATCAAGGAAAAGACTTGAAAAGGTCATATAATGACCTTTTGAACTTGAAAAGGTCATCTAATGCATCAGGTGAGCTAATAAACAACGTCGTTCAGCATCTTCCATTTACCTTATTAGTGACATCCAAACTACAACTTGCTTCACAGAGTGCCGTCACAATAGGCACATTCCCATCTTTGCAGGCCACATGTAAGGGAGTGTTGCCATGTCTGTCTTGGAAATCTACAAAACATCCTTGACTGATGAGAGTTTTAACTACTTCTATTTGACATCTTCTTACAGCAAGGTGCAGGGCTATATGACCATCCTGAAATCAAAAGACAGCTTGTAAGTGAGATCAAATAATGCTAAGAATCAAAACATTTAGCAAAGTCACAATCATCTCAAGTAACAGGGTGCATCTCCTTGCCTCAAGAATCACAATGGTTTTTAATTTGAAGGTGGAGGCAGGAAGATGCACCATATCTGTCAGAAGAAATAAGCCATGAGATGAAAGCAAATTTCTATTAAGCCACTGGTCTTTTCAGTGGAACAGATGAAATACAAATACACATTCTCTTCTAACAGCTTTCTGAGGAGGCAGGAGAGTGATCAGCTGTAACAACCAGCTAAACAGTGTAAACTCTAGTGTTTACTAGACAGAAGTTAGTGATGCAAAAGTCATGCAATCTGCTCTGTGATCAGTAACTTTAAAGATAGAGCTTTCTCTCTGTGGAACAACTTAAAGAGACAATGTAACTGGAAAAAATTTAATTCTTTTAGAACAGAAAACTTTTTTCTGAACTTACTTTAATAACTATTCTGTTAATATTAGCAATAAAGGTAGCTAAAAGGCCAGCCATAACAAAAATATAAGCAATGAAATTCCAAATGTATTTATTTGGATTACATAATGAAAGACAAAAACTGATTCTGAATCAACTAGAGTCATATTTTTAAATAGTTCTTATTGGAAATGAGTGTGATTTATCCATCCCATAGGAATCAAAGGCCAACAGCAAATCCATCTTTTTCTCTGAAGTTAACAGTTTGTCGCCAATTACAGAACCTAATGTTCTTGCCGTTTTTCAAGGAGTGTTACTCATGAGGTGATAACTTATAAGGAAATAATGGATCAGCAAAAACCCAATCATGGAATAATAATTAGCAGTGGACAACTTAAAGACTATTGCAGCCATCAATGGGCTCTGTGTGAACTGCTACAAAAATTCACTCTGTGGAAATAATGCTGACTTGCAGCACTGAAATGAAGCAATTGAGAGATACGTCCCTGTGGTCTCCGGACATAACTAACCTTGTCTGTTGCATGAAGGTCAGCCCTGTGTTCTGCCAAGCATTCCACAATATCATGGTAACCCCTAGCAGATGCTGTCAGGAGAGGGGTCTCGCCTTCTTTGTTTTTAATGTTCACATCGCAGCCTGCTTCACAGAGTGCTTTGGCAACAGAGTAGTAGCCATGCCAAGCAGCGCAATGCAGTGGGGTTTCTTCTTCCTATTGACATGGAAAATCAAAAAAATAGTACTGAACCAAACTCCAGGAAGAACAATTCCCCAACGTAAAAAGACAAAAAGATGGTATGAAAAAAAAAAAAGACAGTCTACTAAGTAAGTCCTGTAAAAAGATATTGTAATTTCTAATGCTGACATTCTAAAAGCAAGAATAACTTCAGCTGACATACAAGTGATGATGGTACCTTGTATGTCAGCAATCCTACTTTACATCTATCCATGCTCCTGAGGCTAACTGTCTTGGTTCTCTCACTTGAAAACAGACCCTTGTTCACAAACAACTTCTACATCCTGTGTGCTGAGACTAATTCAGTGTTTAAAACAGATCGATCACCACAGAGATGCAAATCCCACTAGACTTGCAATTTGAGGCAGGTCACTCTGCTTACCGTGTTCAGAAGCATATCCCACTGTTCTAGGAATGAAAGTACTTAGAAACCAGAGTCCTTTAAAGACACATCACAACAAGCCTTTGAAACTGTCTGCATTTGGAGTTCAGTTGCGACTGAAGTACTAATTTGCTTTTTGCTTGAACCCAGGAAACTTCAAAACAGTCAACTTCAATTCATTGTACGTCAGAGCAGTTATGTGAAGCACCATTAAAAACCTCAAATGTTTCACAAAAACATGCTGAAAGTAGCCCACTGAAAAAGCAGGGAGAATTAAAACCCACTAAAGAAGTAGCTCTATCAAATTCCAAGAAATGGAATATCCTTTCTGTACCTGGCAAATATCAAAGAGGAGACAGTTGAGGCTGATAATAGCAGAGGACTTGGACTATATTCAAGGTTTCTGTAAAAATCTGAGTGTTAAGAAATAGACAAAGAGCATGTCCTGTCCTTCCTCAGCCTAGGGCTGCTTAAACAATAAAAAGGAAGTCCTAGTGGATGCAGCACTTGTGGACGCTTGTGGAACTCACTCACACAGTCAAATTTGGGTCAAATGGATTTTCTTTTTCTATTAAGCCTTTTCTTCCTTGTTTTCTTATAAGAGTTCAGACTTCTAAAGAAACCTTCCTGAGCCTTTCCTCTCAAAAATGAGTCCTTGACACTGCAGAAAAATCCTGACTGCTAAAACCAAGCAGAATTCAAGGCAAAAACTAATAAAAATCTTTAGCTGAACCCAGAGCACACACCACCATACCTTCATGGAGTTGTTTCTCCATCTTTAAGCTTTCATTTTTGAGAGAACCTGTGTTTTATGGCACTGTTTGGTTCTCGCAGTTTTTCACATAGTCATTATCTACTAAGAGCTATCAAAACCTCCGTAATTCTGGTTTGCAAACACGCCAGAGGCTAAAGGTTTTGACCACTTATATAAAGCCTTATTTGTTGAAAAAAATGCAGTGTTCATGACTCACCTTGTCTTGAAAGTCTGGATTGGAGCCAATGCTACAGAGAAACTGAACCACATCCACATGCCCATACCGAGCTGCCACGTGAAGAGCGGTCTCCCCGGACTGCAATTACAGGAGAACATGCCAGTGTAATGTGTCACCCCGTGATACACACTGCCTGTACACCGAGTACAGCCTGAATGCCCTGAATCCTGCACAGGATACTCCTCCCTCTCTGTAGGCCAGCCACACAGCTCCATCAGCAGAGCTTACAAACTGGTTGTACGTGACAGACACACCACCACCTGGCAGGTAGGTTATTTCTTCAAAGGCTTTCTCTTTCCAGAACTTATTTTGCTACTTTAGTTGTTCCAGATCATAGCCACAATGGGATTTCTGAGCAATATGAAGCGGAAGCTGTGCGTGCAATTGTGTTGAAACAGATGTCCCATTTCTATTCATAATAGTTCCATACGCTCCCCCCGCCCTACATATTCAAGTATGAGGAGCTGGCCTAACACCTTTGTGTACCTTGGTGCATTTTGGTCACTATGTCTAACTATGTGCACCACTTTCTGCTTTGAAATTATATAAAGCAGAAATGGTATTTTTATTAAGAGAGTAACCTCTTTCCTAGTAGCCTTATCAGGAGTCAAATAACAATTTTCCTAATGTACCTTGACTTGCATTAGTTCCCTCAACAAAGCAAACTGTGTTTCACAAGTATAATTGCTTCTGTACTGGAGCTTTGGCTAGTATAAAATCATTGCTACAGTATAAAAATTTAACAGCAACTAGTTTCTAGGGTATATGTTGCTCAAATAACACTGCTGAAGACAAGGTAAGTGCTCATCAGCTATAAATTGTTAGGCTTCCTTATACTCAACTTAATAACAGTCAAATTTACTTGTCAGACGAAAGTGATTTTCAATCAAGAGGAATGAAAAACCGAATCACGATTTCACCCTGAGTTCCAATGAGAAATCAAGTCTTCAAGTGAAAATTAATTTAGGTTTGTACTTCCCCACCTACCCACCATGTACTCACCACATTTAATATGCACACTTGGCTAACATTTGTCAAGAAAATAATCAGTACATCCAGCTACTTTAAAGCTCTGTTATCATGGCCCTATGTGTCAACTTAGAAAACCACACTAAAAAAGCCAGTTAAATTTTGGAATTATGGCACAGCTGAAAACCATTCCAATTGAAATACCCTCTCCTTGCTAAGATAAAGTTATAGGAAAAGGCCCTCGGTGTGAAAAAGGAGTTATTTTCTTACCTTATCCTTAATATCCAAAGGACATTCATTATCACTGAGAAATTTCAGCGTTTCTACATGACCATGTCGTGAAGCCCAGTAGATTGCATTAGATCCAGCCTGTCAAAAATATTTCATTTCAGATGTTATTGATCAAGTTAAAATCCTAATTCTAGATTTTCAGCTGAGGTATACGTGCACTTAGCTGTACATAGACATACTGAAAAGCTATTCAAACTTACATGAACGCTTAAAAAAAAAATTCGAATTGGTTCAACAACCCCACATACCGACAGTGACAACAAAAACCTCTCTATGCAAGGATGATTAACAGGATTACTAACTCTTTGCAAGAATAATCCTCTTCTCCCTTGTTAGGGAGTTCTTTGGAAAGAATAGTCATGAGATAAAAACCTTTCTTCTGCTTACTTTACCATCTATTAGATGGAGAAGCAGACAGTTCTTAAAGCTTGTTATAAATAAATTGTTACAGCACATTTGGAATAAAAGGTTGTTGCAAAGCATATCCTCCATCAAATATGAATTTTAGTTGCAATATTCCCTATGTCTAAAATATTCATTTATCATTCTATATTAAATAAAGTTCACCATTGTGTTTTAGGGCAATCACTAATTCAAACTAATTGACGTGGTTTTGTAAGCGCGAACTACATTTTAAGATTAGTATCATTCAAATTATTTCAGCTAATAAAGTGATGAAAATCAGAGGATATGTATTAGTAACAAATGACATTGATAAAGACATGCTTTTATGTTTTTGCTGTGAAGACAGAAAACAGGACCTACAGCTCAGAGTTTTTAATTTCCAATACCACTTGGTCTGGAAACTACTTGTTTCTACAAGAAACAACTTGTCTCCTGCTAACAACTACTGCTACTTGTCTCCTCCTAACTGCTAAAAAAACTTATAAAGAGCAGTTAACAAAGCAGAATCCCAACCTTATCTTGAACATCAATACGAGATCCACGCTTTAAAAGCAACTGAAGCATCTGAATGTTTCCACAGCCGGCAGCAATCAGTAGTGGAGGTGTTCCATGCTAACAATGGAAATACAAGCAAGAATGATATAATTCGTTTTCGAAGGATTAAGGAAACAGTGGAATAGAAGGCAGGCACTGAATAGCATTTCTGGATTTCCACTTTCAAATTAAGTCTTCAGGAAATATTGTATGAAAATAATTTATCCCTTTGTTCAAAAAAATTTACTGCACAGCAATTTTCCGTATTTTTGAGATGAATTTTATGATATATCACACAGGAAATTTATGCTTTTAAAATCAGGAATATTAATGTTAAGCTCTCATTAGTTTCTTTTGGCAAGGACACTCCCCTTTGCAATCTCTTTGCAGCTACCACACCACCTCAGACACAAGCCATCAGCAACACCTAGGAAAGTCAAATGGGACTACCCACTAAAACAAAAAATACAGTGATTTCTTAAATGGTTCAAGACCTCATCACAGTAAAATAACCTACATTTTACTTCTATATTGCTCTTTGTGAATATTTCTCAAAGTACTTTGTGATAAAGTTCACTATAACCACACAAAAAAGTGTGACAACCTGGAACTCTGCAGTTCGCAACTTCTGTTTCTAACAATGCTTTGCAAAGTCAGGTTTGGCAGTCTGGTTATTCCTAGGTATTCTGCCATCTTCATCTGCCACAAGAAACAGCAACTGCAACCAAGAGCTGATGTTTGGTACACCACAGTTCCTGACAATAGATTTGAGTTACACATTTGAAAGGCCTAGGCAAAAAATCCCATTTTGGGCTCCATTTTAATGTATATTGAGAAGACTGATCACAAAGCACATTAAAATTTCTCCTAGAAAAAAGGCAGAATTATTTCCCATTCCCTTGTTTTTTAATTTCAGGTGTTACATTTCTATTTATAACCACACTGCTCTATCCAACAGGGTGGTAGCTAGTCCCCCACACACCTCACACCTCAACACAGACCCACACTACCTTGTTGGGTTGATTGACATCGTAATTTGTCAGAGATCCCAGAAGGTGCTGTAATCCAGGAACATTGTCATCATTGATGGCATGAATAATAGCTTTCATCACAAAAGAATCTTCCTCGTCCTTGCAATTAAATGTGAAAGAAGAAACATTGTTAGCTTTAAGAAAAATCCCTGTCTAAACAGCTGCCAAGACATCAAAAAAAATTAAAATCTAAATTTTTTGAAATATATTTTTTGTAAAAGAGTGTTTCAGCTGCAAGTTGTAATGCTTCATGAAGCATATGGCTAGCATGTATGCATGTTATTTGAAAACCCACAGCAAAACCCCCCACACTTTTTCTAGTAAAATATGCTTCCCTCTTCTTCACACGCAAACCTGTTACTCACTGAGATTCCACATAGGTTTCTTTTGTTAGGTGTATTTTTTTTCCCCTCAGGAAAAAGGGATGGTATATTTCAATAGAAGCAATACTTGCATAAAATGAAATTAATTCCATGCATACATGTGAAGATTAAAAAACCCAAAAGGCACATGAATACCAACTGAAGTATCAGGCTTTGTGCCATCCAGAAATATGGCACAAGAGAGGTACTTTGGTCCAAGCTTTCATCTATTCAAATGGATCAGTTAAAAATCTAGAACTTAAGTAATGAGCCTAGATACCTCTGCAAGTGTAACTTTATTTTCCTCCTATGCACTAGAATTTCAAAGAACTGAAATTCACAGAGCCCATTATTTGGATTGCTCTTACCTCCTCTCTCCTGAGGTTTCAGATTTTTTAGGACACTAACAGTGGGCTATAATCCTTTCTGCTGGAACACAGGTGTGAAATGCTGATCCAGTGTTAAAAGGCATGCAGATAGCTGAGGTGGGGGGGCGGTGGGCAGGGAAAGGAGAGCAAGAGGAGGAGAACAAAGAGCACAGAAGCCGAAAGATAAGAGGAGAATAAGTGGAAACATGAGCGTGGAGTTGCACAGGAGGGACACAGGGAAGATAGTATGCGTAAAAAGGGCTTTGCAGTATTTTTGAAGTTTGATCCTATTAATGCACAGAAGAGATGATATTCCCCAGCTCTAGACATATTAACACACATTCCTTGCTGATCATAGAGAATTTGTGAAGTATTAAAACTTGTAGAGAAAGCTAAGAAGAATGCTTTTGGATTTACAAGCATTTATAATTACAAAACATACAGCAATTGCTCCTAACTATTCAACTCCAGTCATATCTAACGCCACAAACTGAATACTGGCCAACTCTTAAGTCTCCTCCTTAAATAACTGCTTGTTGAGACACTGCTGTCTAGCATTCATTGCATCTAAGAGGGTCTAAATGATTTTGAATGTTCAGTGAAAAAAAAAGGAATATAAGGAATATTATTTTAGTCTACACAATGATGATGTAAATGGTGAGTAAAATTCAGATGACAATTTTTCACCATATAATTGTTACAGTACAAAAAAAATCCTCACGAATCAAACTTCAAAACCAAGAAATGAATTTTTGACACCAGCTATCAGCCTCAATATGTTAAGTTAAATTTCAAAGTTTCAAGATGCAGAAGATCAAACTATGTATAACTGACCTCTGTAGCCTTAAAATCTATTTCTTCCTACTTATGAGATTAGTTAATTATGCAAATTTTCAAGAGCCTAATATTTCTGTTAGTTAGAAACTGGTGAAGTTCATACGTGATAAAGCATTCTAAATATATAAGGACACTTACCAGAGTATCATCACTTCTAGCGACACTCATGCTACTTCTGGACAAGAAAGATCTTGATAATCTTTGGCACAAGGAAATTAAGCGCACTGATTGCTTTATAAAAATAATAAGAAAAAAACTATATGTAAAAAAATTAGAAAATTCTGATAGGATGCTATTGCAGAGATTTTAAAGGACTTAGCAAAACAAACTGAATTTTGACTTCAACACCCCCATCTGCTTTTTATATTGAATTTGAAACTTAAACTTCTTTTGTCATTTATAATCCAGCAGAAGCACAAAGCAAACAATCCACACGCAAGCATTTGTATGCATATCATTAACAAAGAAGTCCTCTCCCATACTACCATACTCAAGCACTTAATTTATTCCCAGTGACAGAAGAATTTGTTTCTTCTTCCTTCTTTTCCACTCTTAAATGCACTGACCTTTCTCTGGAACAGGCAGTGCTACTGCCTTTGGATGTCACCAACAGTTTGATGTGTTACTGAATGACTTACTTTCCATTTTCGTCGTGCTGCAAACTTTTTGAATTTCTCCATATTCACTGCAGAAGCTTTTCTGCTGAGTGCTTGCTGGGTGTCTTTCGGCTACAAGCAAAAGGGAAATAAAGCCGTTCTAAAAAATCCCGCAATTTCTGCAGGTAAGACTCTCTCTCTCAGCGATGACTTCCACTTACATAAAAATAGTACTCCAATCATACTGCAATAATAAAGTAATTGTAAGCACGTATTTTAATATTCACAGTCTAGTGTGGCATAGAGATGGAATTTTTTAAGAAAATGTCGTAAGGGAAATGCAGACCTAAGAATGCCATACTAAAATGTGCTTTTTCATTTTAAACAAAAAACCCCTTCAAACATCAGAACATTCAGCCTTGTCCTTCACCTGCCTCTCTGATAGAGGCATTTGATTTCCAAGATAAATTCTGTCTTCTGGGAAGATTTCCTGACTGATTTTAAATGCAGTCAATCTTTGTTACAGTCTCAGTGCAATCACCTGGAAGCAGCTGAACAATTACCCCCTCTCCCAAAAAGATCACATCCCACCTACCACTGCAGCAAGCTCTAAGCCTGCATCCTTTAAAATTTTTCATGGGCTAATACTAAGCACTAATGACTAGTGAAGTATACCAAATTTTGCATTTTATGATCCCATTCTTGAAGTCATTTTTATGGAGATATATACATATGTATCATAGAATCATGGAAAGGCTTGAGTTGGAAGGGAACTAGTTTCAACCTTCCTTGCCATGGAAATGCAGGTAAAGATAGTGGTGGGAAAGGGGAAAAGAGGATATGACCAGTGGAGTGGGAATCAAATGCCTGGAAATTAAGGTATAAAACAAAGTAACAGAACACAAAACAACCTGTCTTTTTGCACGAGTGTGAACCTTGGTCCAAGAGAGACAAACCTGCAGAATGCTTGCTTTACTGGTTTAAAATACCATGTCAGTATGTTCCACACATTTCAACTATTTCAGATTACCTCAGCAAAAACCAGCAAAGCACTGTCAAATTTGTAGTTTGGCAAATTGGTGTAGAAATGCCTGCCCTCAGATGTTGTACTGTGAACTGGAGCAGTTGAGGCGCAGATAAATATTCTGCTAACTGATTCTCTGGGAAGTAGAATGGGATCAGATACCCACTGTGCATCCCCACATCCTGGGAAATCAGCGGCACTGAATGGCTTTACTATTCACAATCAGAATGTGATATGGAATTTAAAAAATTAACTGCCGGTACTACTACACACATTAAGAAGAATGATAGGTGATATTTTCTCCCTCTCAACCTAGCAGCTTCACAGCAGCTCAATCCAAACACTGAAACACTGAAGAAGGAAGTGGACCATGAACCCACATCAACTGCTCTCTTCAGTCTAAAAGGGAAGGACAGAAGAGAGATTACTCTTTTTTTCCCAGTCTAAATAACGGCATTAGAAGAAGAAAAATTAGTGGGAATTGGACTGGTTTCAGAGACTGTATCTTTGCCAGTGCCATATTCTCTGAAGATTAGCTTCTCTGTCTGAGCATTAGATTAATTCCCATAGTCGGCTACTTCCCAACTGCTAACTCACATAGAGCAGATATTAATGAAGCCTCCATGTGTTAGCATTCATACAGACAGCTTTCTAAACCAGTAAGTTACATTAACAATTATGAAATTTTCCATGTTAAGGAACTTGAAAAGTGTGAAATGAGGAATGATTAAAAACAGGACAACAGAGAATGAATGGCATGCTAACCTTGATCCAAGGATGCAGCAAACTGTCTTGAATAGTCATTCTTTTCCTTTAAGAGAATAAAAGATAGAACTGTTTCAGATATTAAAAAATACATACTGTTTTATGTTCATTAAACTAACATCTCAAAATATCATGTAATTTGAAATACTAGAGATGTAACTGCCATACACAAGAAAAACAACTCACTTTGGATCCTTGACTAGAAGTCTTCGTATAAAGTCTTTAGCTAGGGCACTGGTATTACTGAAGAATTCTTCTTCAAATTCATAATTCACAGCAGACACATTTGCCAATGTTTCCTGTTTGGTTTCTCCAAGAAATGGAGATGCACCACTTAGACTGCAAGAAAGACAGAACATTCCTCTCATTACATATTGTAACACTGCTGCTTCAACCCTCTGAGATCAAGTAAAAGTAGAAAGTGAACATTTTTCTTTTCCATTTTAATGCTGCAAATGTACTTTCAGGAAGATGTGATGTAGCAGGGCAAAAACCTTTGCTGTAATTTCAAAGAATACTGGTTAAGATATAGCTGTAGGAACATGCCCTACAAATTTGAAGACAGTTTCCCATGCTAGCTCAATGCTGATTAATGGCAATTCTTTCAATAATTAAACTACTGCTTTTATGTTCATACAATTTGAATCATGATGTGCAATCAGAATGGTTTGATTTGTACAGACACCACCAAAACCCCAGAGGATAGAATCAGAATTAAAAAACAACAGCATTTGCAAGAAACACCCATAGATTTTGGTACTTACAGAATATAAGTTATTACACCAATGCTCCTGGATTGAAGGAAAAATAAACAAAAAAAGGATGAGGGAGAGGAGAGAAAAATAGATGGAAAGAGAGAGAGGAGAGAAAAAAAAAGGTTAGAACATAAGCATAATCATGAGAGACTTATTTCAAGTAAGATCCAATAACTTACCACATATCTGCTTCAAGACCAAGAGGCTCATAATTCACTATTTCAGGAGCTAAAGGAAAAAGCAGCAAGATAAGTCCCTAGTCAAAGAACAGAGGTAAGTCTCACTCAGAGTCTATGTATGTCACAGATAATAAGCTAAGATGCTGATAGATAAAAACACTTTAATGCAAGTCTAATTTGAAATCAAAGGCTACAAATTGCTTATTTAAATTTCAAAATGTCATGAATTACACAAAAATTTCATAATCTGTAAATCAGCCAAGCCAAGCTAAGCCACAAATACTGTTTCACAGACTGAAAAAGAATAGTTTGAAGAAACAACAGTTTTCTCACCAACAAACTCTGGCGTTCCGAAGATATTTTTGAATTCATTTCCAAAGTCAATTTTGTGTGCTAAACCAAAGTCAATAATCTTGATTCGAGGTTTTGGTACATTCCTGTCCAACAGCATTATGTTTTCAGGCTTTGAGAAGGAGAAAGAGGGAGAGAAAAAGAGATTATGCATAGGTGCAAACTACGGACCAGTATTCTTCAGCACTGAACATTTCTCTTTACCTCCTTTAGACCTCTGAATTGTGTTTTATGCAGAAAAATCCTGTCTTTTCCTATTACGATCTAACATATGCTAAAAGTTAACTACTGCAAATTAGGATTTCATGTTCATGCTGGAGCACTATGATTTTCACAAGGCCAAGACTTTACTTTTTGTGGATATCACAGTTGCAGTTTTCGTGTGGACTGACCCTAAGAGAAACACACTGTCCCCGGTAAAGGTGACAGGCCCTGCACTACAGCCATTGCAGCGCTGCTGGGAGCTCGCAGGAAACAAAACCCTATAAACTAGTTACGGGATTTGGTTTACGTTAGACCCTGAAAGAGGTTTCTTTCACACCACATAAGCAGAGAGGTGTATCTTGTTGCCTTTGGATCTCCCAGGGAAACTTCTGGTCCAGCCCCCATACTTTAGGGCTCAACATACTTAAAAAAAAAAAGGAAAAAGAGCAAGTTCTCCTGCCTTTTCTAGCTTATTTTGAAATATGGACTTTACATAACTTTACACCAAAGCTCTGCAAAACCAGAACAAAGAAGATGAAATGTCAGGATTATCAGCAAAGGGGCCTGTTTCTATCACTTTAACGAGCATACAGAACCAGCTACTTAGTCTCCATATCCTGTCATGTCCATAAGCTGGTGTGTTCTGAAGAGGTCCTGTAGCTACATCCATCTTGTTCAGAATGTTAAGGGCTTCTGGAGTCATTAAGGACAGCTCTTCATCATCACCCTTCTTTTACTTTTCTTTTCCAACCACAGGACCTGACATGTGCAAATGTAATTTTCTTTATTTTCTCCCTGCATTTCTATTGCATACTTTTATTGGTCTGCACATTGCTGCCTACTTTAATGGACAAATTTTTGGTAACTAGTGTATCCAAGGATGACTTGTTCAATTACAAACACACTGGCAAAAATTTACATTTCATACTCTAAAAAATACATTCTTTTCTAGTTTTACAATTTTTTTTCTTGCTGACTGTCATACAAAGACCAAATATATTATTGAGGTGATGAGGATGAAACTGGAAAAGGTATGCTTACCGTGAAATCCATTCCCTTCCCTACCTCATCCCCCTTTCAGAACTGTATTTCAATTGTAATGAAATAATCATTCCTCCTTTTTCTCTTATAGACATAACTGCCCACTTCAGCAGACCTCAAGGAATGTTTAGTCATCTACCTTTGAAAAAAAAAAATCTTATCGGGGAAAAGATCCTGAAATTGAAACATTAAAATGCAGTTGCTGAGTTTAGATACAAAAAGCTCTGCTTTCATTACCAAAAGGATGCAATTAACAGCTTTTCTGAAAACAAACAAAAAAGCTACAAAAGGGAAAAAGACAGAAGAGGAAATAATCTGCTGCCTGCTCCACAAAAATCCTTGTACTTAACTCAATGCACATTCAATTAAGTGCCAAAAAACCCTGCCCAATTAAAAAAGAATGTTTCACCCAGATCTCATTCACAATAAAAAAAAAAAAATCATAGTCCTCATTTTTATTCCAGGTTTGTTTTCTAAGAATGGTTTAATTTTGTCAGAAGGTGCCATTTCCCCTGAAGAATCTTACGCTGGAAACAGACGGGAACTATTTACAGTTCAGTAACTTCTTTCCAGTGGCTGAGCTTTCCTCTGTCTACATAAGCTAGCAAAACAAAACTGTGGCCAAGATCTGCATGATGACTGATTTGTGGCTAGAATTACAGAGGGCTTTAATGGATGTTGCTTACAGTTGTCGAAGTTTTTATCTGTTCAACACACCTTAAGATCAAAGTGGGCAATTTGCAGAGAGTGGAGATACTGAACACCATTAAGTATCTGTTTAAGAAATTCTGTAGCTTCCTCCTCTGTGAGAGATTCCTTTTCAGCTAAGAAGTCGAAGAGTTCCCCACCTGCAACACTTGGAGAACAGAAGAAGAGTTATTGACAAAGCTTGCTTTAACCAGTGGTTTCCTTTTAGCATAGCTGTCCTCAAACCAGCCTTGAAAGAATCCAGAAGCTTTAAATGTTGCAAATATCAGAAAAGATGATGAAAATTACTTAATTCAATACCCAAAAGAGTTAGTTATTCCCTCCCTCCCCCTGAAAAAAATACAGTAAAAAGAATCTTACTTTCAGACCAAAAAAAACCCCAAACAAATATGGTTGACAGTATCTGAATTTAAATGAAGTAAAGGCCTCCCACTCTCTATGCTCATCTAAAAGAATAAAATTAAATATAAAGTAACGAGACTCAAAACATACTAATGTTTTAACAGCACATTACATTATCTAGAAAATAAAACATGAATTGGCTCATATCAGTAAAACACTAGACTTCTACACCCTCATTGAAAAATACAAAATTTGAAGCTTATTTTGAGATATCTATTGGCAGCTGTCCTACTATTTAGTTTCTAAACTCCTCAGAGCATTCAACTATTCAAAAATATATTCTGTTCTTTGAAATACTGTATTACAAGCAGCACCTATATTGTATTTGTACTCTAACACATATTTGTACTCTAACATGCATTTGTACTCTAACCTTTTCTACAATGAAAAGCCCTTAAGACTGTTTCCACTAAGTGTTCTAGCTGCACAGAAGAAAGAAAAGAGGTAAGAGAGGGTACATAAGCACATCTGGATTTTTCCATTTGAGAGAGAGAGAGAGAGAGGAATAAAGAGAAGATAACCCTCTTCTCAACTCAGTCAAGCAGCTCTTGACTCAGTCAACAGCATAAAGAGATTAACTAAAGTGATAAGAAACAGAACTACAGCTATTCCTAAATAACAGAAAAACACCTTTCTGAAGGACACATAACGAGATGACTGCCCACTGTGGCAAAATACTTCTCCCACCTGTGAAAGCAGGGGTATTACTTAGAAATGCCTTAGAGATTGCAAAAATGGTCATAATACCACTGTAATTTGCATTGTAATGATATTAATCAAATTCAGAAAGTGCACCCTAATATTTATTGCTTTTCTGCAGGGAAAAAAAAATAATCTGTTCACAATTTAAAGCTCTGATTATGAAACATGAGGCGGCAATTAACATATAACAATAGGTAAATAGTTTGGGCAAATTTCTGGAAATACATTTGACTTCTTTATCATGTCTACTTTTTAAGAGACTTAATCTGCATTATTGTAATGCAAATTGCATGAAAAGTGTATTTTAATGAGTTCTTGGAGCTTTCATTGAGCTGCCTAGACAATAATGAGAGTATTGTTTTGGGTATTATTTGTGTTGTAATATTTTCTGCATGAAAGCAATTATTGAAACAAAGTGCCATCAAAATATAAGAATTATAGACTGGAAGGACAAGAGGTCATTTTAATAAATTTTTGTGGTTGTAGAGACATTAAAATGGAATTCTTAATGATTAAATCCAACTTGTTATTTTACAGAGACTGGTCAGAAGCATCTTACAAATGGACAGACATGCATATTCTCTCATTGTTTGCCTCTGACTAAAAAAAATAAGAAAATATTTTCAGGCTAACGTCTGTATCTCTGCAGCACTGCACTAAACGGTGAAATTCATTTCCAGTTACTGGGCTAAAGGCCTTAGCGTCACGTGAAGCTTGCTTCCACGTGTTTACAAGTGGATGTTGGCTGCAGTTGATGAGAAGCTGTAAACTGGAGCACAGCCGTGCCACATGGAGCAGGCAGACTCACTCTGGCTACTGCTCCAGCCATGGGAAGCTGTGGCAGCAGCCACAGCAAAACCCATCACCTGAATGCACTCAGCATGGTTTGGCACTGGGCTAGCTATCACATTTTGGGGAACCAGTGAAGATGGATCCTCAGCTGAGGAAGAGCCTTTAAGACTGCACCAAAAGACTGCATCTGGTCCCACTTTTCACCCAGCTCAAAACCCGCAAAAAAGCAAAAGCTCCTGCTGGTGCTTAAATCAGTCATCAGCCATCACAAATACAAGAGAAGTACTCAGGCAGGCATTTGCAGCAATGCCTTCTCCAAGCACTGTCCTCTAAGACTGCCCTGCAGTCTCAAACAGACTGTGACAGTGTCTCACAGGTGGTGTCACGCCTTATGGCTGGTACAGCTTGCTCTTACTCCTGTTGGTATTTTAAAGACAGGCAGTCTGTGAAACTTAATAGTCATCTGTGATTATCACTGATTATACACATTCTTTATAGACCCAAAAGAAAGATTTAATTCCCCAAGTTTGCAACTTTTCGAGATATCTGCATTTGTAAAATGGAAAGAGCCTCTTCAGCTTCTTCTTATCTGGAATTATTCAGATTCTGTACTGCTGAGTACTATTCTTCTGTCTTTGCCACAGGTTAATTGTAGTGACATTTCTTTAATGACACATCATAAGCCTTGTAATTGTGTGCAATAAAATGTTATCTGTATTTCACAGGTAATATACCTAGTGCTTGCAAATCTCGAAACTGGGGGTCAGAGAAGCTTGAAATGTTTTTTTCTTTTTTAAAACTGTAAGTTCATTAACAAAAGTGGTAGATTTTTCCCATCTGTTGTGTGCTTCTTTGATGCTTAAGTACTGCCACCGTAAGTGACTTGGCAGCTCTTGTTGAATGAGTAGGCGAGTGAGGAGGGACGGGCTGTAATGCACTCAAAGTGTTGTTCCAGAAGCAGCTGTACCTCTGGTCTGTGGGACTTTGGTGTGCCTCCTCATGTTACACATCTCACTCTTGATGTCTAGGAGGAGATCCTGCGTGGGTTCACCTCAGAGACGAGGCCACTGTGAATTCTCCTGCTGGTAACTCCTCAGCTGTGTGGGAGAACTCAGGAACCCGTGTTCTCCCCCGGGGCGCTGCCTTGCTGGCAAGCACAGTGCCCATCTAGCTGCTCCTGCTGCTTACTTTTACTGGAAGGGACATAAGGCACGAGAGAAAAGCCTTTTTATAGCAATGATGAGTAAAAGGTTATACTAGCATGCATACGAAGCTTCACCTGGAAGCTCAGAAACACCTGGCTTCCCAGAAAGGTCCCTCTGAGCCAGGCAATCTCCAGAGAGGCCCTTCTCACATGTGTAAGGCAGTGACCCCTGTCACCACGGGAGGTTGTGTTTTTCAGCTTCCTATTCATGCTCTTCAGGAGACTGCTTATTCCTTACCCTTTTGCTGACTCAGGAAGGTCTGATATTAAGCTGCACTACCATGAGCATACAAAAACCCATTGTATCACTGCAAGGCAATCTTCAAGCGAGTCATGGAGGATTAATACAGGTCCACACTCAACATACTTTACAAGTCTGACTCCCACAGTTAATCAACTGAATTAAAATGTCCTCAGATTTATCAGCAGAGCTTGGTTTCACAGATTCCATAATTGGATTATATATGTAGAATAACTAGATGATCTTGACTAGACTTCCCGATATTATGGATGAAGAAATGGGTTAGAAGAAACCACTGGCTGTGTAAATTACTGCAGCCTTCAGAATCCTCCTAAAATGCTGTTGCATTTTCATGTCTACTCCTGTGCCTCAGCCAGAGTAACACAGTACCACAATACATAAACAGTGCACATTTCAGTAACCCAGGGTCACCTTTAAGAGTGGAGCCAGAAGGCAAGCAGAGAGCCCCATTCCACCAAGGTACCTGTGTACATCCCATCTCACACACAGAACCGGTGTTAATCTAAAGGCACAGGTAATTCCATACATCAGCCCTTTTGGCTGGTCTTTTTGGACATCATCTTCTACCACTGTTTCCACCTCCATTACAACGGGCCCTTGTTTCTAAAACAGCTTTGGGGTTGCTGATGCACAAACCCTCCACTGAAATCTGACTGAAACCAGACCACTGCATGAGTTTCCCAAGCCACACGAACTCGCTCCCAGCCCGCCTTTGGGCCTCTACAGAAGGGCCAACACAGCCAGCATCAAAAAGACTGCTGCCCCCAACCACCAGCTGGAGAAAGATGCTTCCTGAAGGGAGTAGAGGCAAGAGGTTCATCAAGCACTAGTGCTTCTTCCTGTAGAGGACTTTGAAGTATCTCTACCTGGTATTCCCAGGAAGCACAGAGCTTCTCTCTGTTCCATTCCTTTGTTTGCTGGAAGGAACTACCAGACAGCTTCTGACCAGTTCCTCTGTGCCCTAAGACAACTCTAACTGCCAAAATACTAGTAAGTAAAGGAGGGACAGCAACCTATATCCATTCAGATTGACAGAGAAACTTGATTACAAGTGAAGTCACAGCTAAATTCCTTTATGACTGCAAAGCCTCTATGTTCACCTTCACACACTGTTTTCCTTTAAAGCATTAATTTTTAAATGTTCTTGTATAAAACCTTTCTGTTTACATTTAAATTAAGTCATAATTTTGCAGTCATAATATGTTGTTCAAATATCATGCTCAATAAAATAAGAGCTTGTGCTTTAGAGCAGTCACATCTTAATCCTACCTAATTCTAATGTATTATTGACCATGTTATAACACAGAAAGTCATAAGGGCTGAGTAAATCTATTTTCATTGTTATAACATGACCTTTTATATTGTTTTAAAGTAGCAGAGCACATGTTTTTAGAAGTATTTTGTATAAACATTTTCACTAAGAGCAAAGCTGGTATGTGTTAATTTACTGATATTTCTAGGCAGAAGTGCTAGCTTTCCTGAAATGAGAGAAGTAAATTAAAGCTTTCGGTTGACTTCACTCTTTCTTATAAAATGCAATAGTGGTAAAAGCATTTTGCAGCCTTCCCAAAGGAAGGTTGACAGATGTGACTGCAACCCACACACCTCCCTCTGGGAAAGAAAATACATCACGCCCATGGAAAAAGGATTTCTGGATAGTGCTTTTCCAAGTTGCCAGGCTTTCTTAACTATGAAACAGAACTATCGCCAGATCGCAGATGAAGTCATTATAGGAACCTACTCAGGGAACTTAGAATCAATTAACCTTCAAAGTCAGCGTGGTCACCTCGTAATGACTCAGTCATATGCTACGATCACAATGCTTATTATGCAATAGCACCTAAATGATAATTAATGATTATCTACAGACTTCTAATGAATTAAAAAATCTACAAACGAACCCCAAAATCTAGGCCCAAACCCCTTGAAGAAACATTTATCTTGCTTAGATTTCAAAACAACATAAACTAAGTTAAAGAAGCATGCCATCAATTTATTCCAGTTTTAAAACAGAATCAATTCAATAAATTATCTGAATTCTTCTCTAGTCCAAACATTTCTTCTGTCAACTTGTAAAAGAAATGTTTTCCTTAGGGATTCTGTGGTCAAATGTGTACTGTATGACAGCCAGTCATGCAGTTGTCAGCCCAAGAATAGATTCATATATTACTACTTCTGTTTTATGTAAGAGTAAGGGGGTTTACATCGACTTCATTTCACTGACTTTATGAATTGTGCAGTTACCAACCCACTCCTCAGAAGTACAAAGTGTACTAAACATTTTGAAAGAGCAGAACAGGGCTGCTAGCTCATTAAATTACCTACTGGCTGAACAACATAGCACTTCAATTTTTCTTTATCTAGCTACCAGAAAAAATGAAAATGTTACAGCATCACCGCGCCTTTTCATTTCCATTTGTCCAGCTTCTATTAGAGACACCAACTATCAGGAAATCCTCTCTTTAGTGAGCCTAAATTCTTCAATTATACTGAACAAGAAGCATTGGCCTCAATGCCCAGCCAGAACACACATACCAAAACCCAGACTATAATTTAAGCAGTTAAGTCCCACTAAGCGGGGGGGTCAGCTGAACAGTCCTGTGAATCCTTCCTGCACCCAAACACTGCTGGTATTTAGGTTTCCATCACTGAAGTTCCTTAAGTGCCCAGCATCTGGATACAGCAGGTGGTTACTCTGGCCCAGCAGAGTGCCTTAGTATTTTGATCTCATCTACAACATTCAAATTTAATATATGAGGAGCATTCAGGTTTAGCAAACAAGAGGGCCAAGCATTTTGCTCAGGGACTGCAGAAACACAGAAACCAATTCTCCCTTCAAGACGTGCTCAGTGTGTGGCAGAGTCACACCAGCTCTAGAGCCTGTTCTTTCAGCCCTGTCAAGCCTTTGTTCTAATCTGTCTACGTATTCTCTGTGCATCTATCTGTGGGCCAGGAATTTAGGATTTTGAAATCCAAAGGTGGCACAAGATCTACAAATTAGTGTCACAGGGTTTGCGAACCTCCTGTTACATCCCAGAAGCACCAAATATTTAATCCTCCTCTCAAATTTTGGTGCAAAGACACTGGAGAATAACTTTCTTATTTACTTACAGGTAAAATTGACAAAAATCTCAGCGGTATTTCTACCAAAAGACAACTGAAAATTAAAGAAACCCCATGAAGACTTCGAGCTTCTCTGGAAGACAGGCTATAACTCTCTTCCAGAGCATAACTGTAAAAAGTTAAATTAAAGCCCAAATAAGATAGAAGAGGAATTTAAAGAGTTCACAACTACTTGCTCTTATTTACTCTTCAATGACCAACTAATGAAATGGTCATAATTTTTATACAGGGATGTATCATCCTTTCCTTGCTCTGTTCTATTTTGGTTAACAAAATGAAGCTACCAACAAAGTAGAAACTCAGAGACAGTGGGATGCGCAGGACTAAGTTTAAAAGAAAGTTTATGCTTTTGAATGAAGAATAAATCCTAGTATTTAATGCACAAATGCTTCTAAGTTAATGTCATTTCACTCTAATACTTTCAAAGCTTTCTGTTTTTAAAAAAATTATAAAACAGATAATCATCACTCAGAACCATGCTACAAGAGCTAACCATCTCAAATTAAGATTTCAAATTCAGAAATGAAGTTACATTTTTTGCAGACAAAAGTAAGAATACCTAACTCCATCCACAGCTTCCAAGTGAAAGGAGTCAGGTATTGCTATCAAGCCATTTTTGAAAAAGAGACCACCTGCATTGCTTTTGTAAATTCTAAGGAAATATTATACAGTACAGGATGAAAATATTTATTCTTTGTGTTGCAGCAAGAAAGCATAACCAAGGCACTACAAAAAACCAAATAATGAGTATATTTTTAAGTCTGCAGTCTAAATAAAGACATAATAAAGTGGAAGAGAAAATAAAATGGAAGAGAGAAATTATGCATCCAAGGCCAGAAAAAGGGGAACCAAGTAGGTGCTAAATATGCTTGAGGAAAGAAAATAATTATCACTGTGCAGAGACATCTGCGTTTTCTAGTCTGTGGAGCCTGAAAAAATGATGGCTTCAGCAGAACTCACTAGAAATAGCTTAGTACTGCTAACATATAACAGACTCTAATTGCTGCAGCTGGATAGAAAAAAGTACTACGAAATTTCATCATTATTTGTGTGATAAAAGCAAAAAGAAGAAAATGATTAAGGTTTTAAGTTAGACAAGGAAAAGACAGTGGCTTCCAGTTTGTATGTAACATGCATAACATTCCTTTCAAGATGATGGATGAGTCCACAGAGTGGGAATTTAAAAGGTTATTTCCAAGTCAAGAAAGGAGACACCTGTCACTAAGACCTAGAGTTATGAAAATATGTCTGAATGCTCTAAATATACCAAAAGACTGCAATAAAGTAAGGCTCTTCAAGGATATATCATGCTTGTGCATGGCTGCTGAATCTTTTAAGGAAGGATTTGGTTTTAAAAGTTTCATAAATTAGATGTTTCATAGAACTTGAGTTTTTTGGTAGATCGGTTTCCTGATATAAGGTAGTTGAAAGAAAAACTTCCAAATGCCTACGTGGATAAAATAGCTCTGTTTTGTATTCTGTGCTGTGAGGACCTACCTTGCCATTGCAATAATTAACCAACCGCCCACATATTCCTGCATATAAATCATGACCCTGAATAGAATCACAGAACGGTTTGTGTTGGAAGGGACCTTAAAGATCATCAAGTTCCAACTCCCCTGCCATGGGCAGGGTCACCTCCCACTAGACCAAGTTGCTCAGAGCTCCATCCAACCTGGCCTTGAGCAGTTCCAGGAATGGAGATCCAGGACTTCTCTGGGCAACCTGTTCCAGTGCCTCACCACACTCACAGTAAAGAATTTCTTCCTAATATCCAATCTGAGTCTACCATCTTTCAGTTTGTCCAGTCCAGTCAATTGCTCACCTCTGAAAAACTGCCAGTTAGTAAGGAAGAAAAATGTCTAGCAGGCTGTATGCAATATAGCAAACCTCTTGCTGAAGCAGAAAATAAAAATCAATAATGAACAGGCCATGTTGCCCTGGGACTGTGCATGTTGACATACGGCAACAAAAGGGCAGCTGCAATTGCTCAGTTCAACAAAATTGTGTCTCTGTGTGGTATACTGCCTCATTATTGAAGTCAGAACAGAACACAAGTGCCTGGAAATATACTGTGCTCTAATCAGAATGGAAAATGGACACTTAGGGTAGATTCTGAGGATTGCAAAACAGGTTATTTAATGAGATTGCAGCTTTATTTCTGTTCGTATGAAACTGTTCTGTAAGAACAAAGACTGTCAAGAGGGTAGGTCCCTAGGCAAAACGTGAATATTAGAACATTAGAGAAAAAGGATTACATATTTAATGTCTAAGCATGAGATTAAAATGACAATCCTGTCTTTTCAATAGCTTTATGTAACATCATGGTGATTTTGAGAACTACAAAACTTTGTAGCAGTTAGCATATTCAAGTTTACAAAGGGATTGCTAACGTCATCTTTTCCTCTTCAACTGTCTAAACAACTAAATGCATTACCTTTGTGATATCCAAGATAGCACTTCTTCAACTTGAAAGACTCATAAAGCAGTTCGGAAAAGTGAAAACAAAAATCTCCGATTGAAACTACATAGGGATTGCTGGCCTCACAAAACAATTACCTAAACTGCAACACAAATAATTTGCTGAGCTTCATGCCATCAAGCTTATGAAATATGCAGATTGTCATTCTTTTGCTCAGTGGACAGTAGTGGGTACACACTGACACACACAGCAACCTTGCTGCCAAAAGGGCTCCTATTCCACGTGCAAAGTGGGGGTGGGTGGAATAGTCCCATTCCTCCTACCACTGTCATGATTACCAAGTCTCCCTCACAGTTTTCAAGTACAGACACTGGCCTGATTTCATCTGGACTGATTTCATAGCAGAAAGAGCTACAGAAGCAACAACACTCTGACAGTAAGGTTATAGAGCAAGAGAATGTGAGAGTCAGTATCAAGCGGGGAGAGGAAGAAGCGTTACACTAATTTTGCTGTGTATTCACATCACACTTCAAAGAATTCTGAACAAAACCCAGAAGTAGTAAGAATACAAGGAACTTTTACGTTATACAGGATGATAATTTAGTTCAGAAAAAAATACTTAATTAAATTACCCAAATTTGGCAAACTAATGCAAGTGTACACAATTGGAACTAAAAAACCAAGCCAGACTGCAACTATTATAATAAACCATCATACACTGGACTAGAAGTGTAGAAATACGTTTGCATAAACATAACAAAGTATTATCATGCATATATAGACCACAGAAAAGATGAAACTCCAGAAGTTACTTTCCAGTTTTCTTTTTAATTCTATACTGTAAATCTACATGTTACTGAAACCATACAAAACTGAGGTATCTTTATAATTTATCAAAGCTAGTAAACAGGAAGACATAACCTACACAAGAAAAAACACATGAACAGCCATGAAAAAGGTACAAGCGCTGCCCAAGATTCTGGTACCAAGACTTCTGCTTGCATGAAATACTAACTCTTAAACATGGTTAACTGATACAGAGCAAGTATGGCAAGAATAAAGTGCCAGGCATGCAATCTATGTAAAGACATGCACATTCCAGCAGCAGGCACTGACAAACTCTTAACAAGTAAATAATGCTTAACTCCTACAATTGCAGTCTTTGAGGAACTGGAAGCCAGACTTGAAAAAAATGCAGAAGTATTCTCTGCTGACATATTTACCTCAATCTATTAGCAATGACATCGGACGAAAAATTGGGAACTAAACCAGTATGAAACAGTGTGAAAGTTTAGTTCTCGTTTCAACAAGAGAGAACTGGGAAAATTCTGTTCTGTTTTATGTGCATTAGAAAAAGAGAAAAAGCATTCGCTGAGGCCACTTTACACCAACACAAAACACAATAAAATTTTCTAAACTAATCTTCACTTAGAATCTCTGCTTTCCTCTGCTCTTATCTTCAAATCAGTTTATTTAGTTCCAGGCTATTCTTCTGGATCCATAACATCAACAGTGAATAAACTAACAATCAGAAAAAAAAATCCTAAATATGCTGATTTTCTTTTTTTAACTTTGTAGTGCATTCAGAGTGAAAAATATGTGTAGAAATCAGGAAGCTAAAACACTGACTTAGAAATGAAGATTTCTAAGGCTATTATCTATTTTCTTTTGGGGTGATAAGGAACTTCCATTAAATCACTGCAATTCTCAAAGTGTCTGTTTTTAAAAAACAAAGAAACAAATATTCTGCTCCTCCTCCACGGGTCTCTAGAGTTACTTACAGTTCCAGAATAAGAATGACATCTGTTTTGTTCTCATAGACATCATGAAGTGTAATCACATTAGGATGTCGAATCTCTTTTAGTATGCCAACTTCTCGCTCGATGTCTTCCCGGCTCACTCCACGACGGCTGGATTTCGTTCTCCTTTTCTTGATGAATTTTGCTGCAAACTGCTGACCAGTACTTTTCTCGCGGCATTTTTTCACTACGGCAAACTGCCCACTAGAAAAAAAAGAGATGATGAGTGTTCAGTGCAAGAAAATGTAAGAGTTAAGAGTAGCCTGTTTACTGCGGTGAGGGAAATCAGCTTTTAGGTCTGCTTGACACTTTTTATGCCATCTAGCACAATACCTGAAAAAAACCTAGAAGAGACAGGAAAGGTAATTTAAGATATGGCACGTGTATCACACAAATGTACGCATCTCAGCATGTTTGCAAGTAAAAGGTAACACCTTATCAGTGAGGACCACTGGATTTTGCTTACTGGGGATTACTGGACAAAAGTAATGGTTTCTGGATTTCTCCTTCCATATGCATGTTGAGTACTTCTTCTGCAGGTGGGAGACTTCGGAGTTTCTTAAAATCTATACGATTTGTCAATATTCACTTTACTCTATCCTCAAGTTTGTTTTTTAAAAAGTTTTTAAAACAAAACTGGGTTTCATGACACTGCTTTGGATTTTTAAAGCACTGACTAAATACAGTAATATCAAGAATTACTGTTACCATATCATCTTGTTAAATACAAGTTTGAAGATGAGAAAAGTACCAAGGAACTGAGAAACAAAATCCTGTGTTTGTCTTACAAACCAGAAGAAACTCCAGGAAGCTGCTGACTCCAGCACACCACTGATGTACAAGCCTGCTGTTGCTTGATGTGTACACTGATCTAGATCAGGTATCTCCAGGAGTCTAATGCTGAGTTAAAGCAAGAACAGGATTTCTAAAACTTTTAAGAAACTTTTAAGGTTTTTCTTTTAAGTTTCCCTAATCTCTTGCTGAGGATTATCTAGAAATTATGTTCCTGCTTTTTTTCACCATATGAAGGAATCATAGAATTACAGAATGATATCAATGACAACAGTTTTTGAAGCTAGCCCACCCTGTTAACTGAAGAAGAGCTGTTCTCTACACCAGACTTAGAACAGCAGTTAAATCAGAGCTAGCCCTAATAGGTTTGACTACTTGAACAGCCGTATAACATTCAGGGCTACACATTTCATGGCACCATTACTACTCTGACCCCACCATAGTACCCTGAGTGACAAACTGTCTTGAACTGGGATGTGCAGTTTGGCACTTGAAGAAGCCAGGGCAAAGACAGGACCTCTCCTATGAACTCTTAGAAAGACACTCTAGAGTAGGCACCACCACCTGGGAAATCTGAATGCAGCCATGGGTAGTGAGAGAAGTAAACTTCAAGAGAAGTCCTAAGTCAAAAGTCTGAAGTTGAGGTTTGTATTTATTTCAGTATTATGATCACCATTCAAGTTTCATTCTTCACTGTTTAATTAAATCAGCTCATGAATTTGTGAGAAGATGTTATATTGCATGAAAAATAACTTTGCCCTAAATTCCACCCACCCCCAATTCCGCACAAAGTTTTCAAGGATCAGATTTTCCATATGGAGACCCCCACAATATTATTACAAACTGCAGTGGACGGAGCAGTGCTTCAGACCACACCATATCCTCTTCTCCATCACACACAGGCTTGAAGACCTGCTTCACTTGCATGGACTTGGTCTGCAATGCTATCAGAGATGCTCTTTGACATTTATAAGACATTTATATGTGACTGGAACAGAAAGCATAGACCTCTGGAATACCTGTGTCATCCTAAACTGGCAGCAGAGAGCTAGACAAGATGTCCTAAGGTTCATCAGCCTTCTCTGCCTGGTTAGTCCAATTTCACAACAACTTTTCCTGCAACAATGCCTCTGAGTTTGATCTCCAAGGTATGAGCAATTTTGCACTGCCAGAGCAGAGGTATTTTCACAGCTGAATTGAAAACACAGCCTTTCTGGCTCTTCCTTCCAAGGAGAAAAGCAAGTGATTGTCTCACGCTCTCCTCCACAGCATGCACATCTCCACAGAGATAAAAAGCTTTATTTAAAAAGCAGTCAGTTTTGCAGAAAATTCACAGAGTCAGAGAAACAACAAAGTGGAGCAGTAGACAGACATAGACACCATCACACCTCCAAATTCAAGCTCATGGACCACGAAGAAGTCAAAAGCTGCTGTTGTCTTTTGACCACCTGGCTGGCTTTCAGGCTAGAAGTCTAAACTGCCTGATAGAGGAAGAAAAATATTTCTGCTTATGATTCATCCATAGTCTTGAATGCTGCATGGCTAACTACTTTCTAATCGATGCTCAGCCTGTAAGTTTAGCAAAAGCTACTGCATTATGGAAAATCAACAAAACAGAACAAAAAAGAAACAACCCTCCCCCCTACCCAACCCCTAACACTCCCCACCCCACCCCCAATCTCTACAATGCAAATTAAACAAATCCAGAAACAACAAACTCCAAAATATAATATTAAAACCAAAATTATATCTAACATCAGCTCTGGAATAAAGAAGTAAAAACATAAATCTGAACCACACAGACATACAATATATTCTGGTATCTGAGAAGATTTAATTATAAAAGGTGGTGGGGATTAAGAGTTGTCTGTGTTGATGATTTTTCCACAGTATTATTCATATCTGAATTACATTATTCCCCAAAGCCACTTCATGCTTCCGATGCCTTTAAGGCTAAGACTGCTTAATCTTATTTTGGCAATGGGTCAACTATGATGTTACAGCATAAGGTTGACCTACTGGAACAAAGCAGGCTACATAAGACAAGTAGATCTCCTCTCTCTTTCTCTTCTGAGATATGTCACTTATTTTTTCAGTCTTTCACTGACATTTTCTGTGGACACATTCACTGTGGACATTTTCTCTGCCCACAGTAACCTGTTGGAAGGATGCCCTGCTCTATCACTATTCAATATAAGTGTTATCAGAAGTCCAATACACTGTTTAAAACCACATAACTCGAAAGACTGGTCTCATCCACAGTTAATAGGATGCGGGGCTCCAAAAATCTGTGACATTGCTCAAGAGTGTAAGAAAGTTATCAGCTAACAAGTATCTTGAGTAAGTGCCAGTTATACACCAAATAACCTTCTTATTGTTGCTGTTGTGGTATTTATTCAGCACACAACTGCACAATTAGCTGTTTGTTATTAAACGCTGTACACGCAGATCACACTTAAGCTGCAATCAAAGGGGCTGTTTCATGCCTGGGATCCCTAAGCCACACCATTTTACAACTCTCTCTAAACTCCTATTTTAAAAGCAGAGGAGATGTGCAAATCAAAGGGTATTTACCGGACTTCCCCTTGCAAAACTGCAGTGACAAGCTGATATAAACCAGCTTTGCATGGGCTAACATTCATAGAATATCCAGTAATATCCTCCTACTGATCCTGCATTTTCAGATTCAGCCTTCATTCATACAGCATCTTCAAAGCCAGAAAAGCCCTTTAGTTTTTTAAGTTCCCTTGCTTTTGTAAGTTTGATTTAAAGTGCATGGAGTCAAAAAATGAGTGCCATTTTAGGAGAAAATTACACCAACCACCCTGCACCCTTTCCCTGAAATAAATCACAAAATCACACATAATAAAGTATCTGACATCATTTTTTTTCCACTTGGCAGAACCAGGTTAAACAGCAAGGCAGGATGACAGCTTGATGTAAGAACAAATACATCTGATAATAATAGTAATTTGTTTTGTGATCTTGTAATTCTTACTCAACCAGCACTTAATTACTACCCTAAACCTGCTCTTTTTGGGACACTTGGCATACCTCCACATCCAGTGATTTTTCAGACTCACTTCAGAACAAGTACTTACCCATTACCTAATCATGCCATTTCTGCGTCTTTTTTACATCATGAGACACACTGCCCTTTACAATAAATATATGTATAAGCAAAAGTTATGCAGATAGGGGATAGAAGCACCAATAAAACACCTATATGTCAACCTTTATTGGTCCTGGCTTAGTGGGATCACGAAACAACTACTCATTAGCATGAATTAAGGAAAGTTTTAAATATAGAGACAGTTGGTTTAGAATCAAAGGGAAAACACAAAAAAGTCCTTTCATTTTTTCCACAAGGATGATGACAGTGATTAGGTTTGGCTGACACCCTGTACTCCCTCCCACTCCAATCTGTCTGCACCAGCTCTTCCTGGCTAGTTTCTTCTGTGCGGAGTAAAACTCTTGCCCCAAGAACCCATTGAAAGAGTTCTAAGCTGGACACAGAGTTGGTCAACTGTCCCACTAACTCCCAGGGACCAATTTTCTAGTGGTTATTGCCACAACAGGTCAAGAATGGGGCAATTTTCCATGCCATCTTCTGCATTCCAAAGTTTAATGGAAGTGGGAAACAGGAGTAAGGAAAAGGTATTGAGTTGCTATCAGAGTAATAAGATGCCTGGGTATGTTTCTGACATGTAGGCACCTTTTTCCTATTTAAAAATTTGATATTCAGTACACAATTCTGAAAACACAATGTACTGAGATTCAACTACTTTTACTATTTGTTTGACTACTTCCCTTTTTAAAATTACACTAATCCAACAGAAAGGGATTTACATAATACTATTAGATTAGCCTGTGAAAGAAACTGCAACTCAACCATGGAACCACTTGTTTTCTCCAACAGAACACCTACTGGCATACTGTACACACTTCTGTCTTTCCTCAGAGATCTGCTGCAGGGAAGGCCAGTGGAGCAGGGGATGTGCAGCCCCAGCAGCATCCCAGCATCTGTCAGCTCTGTCAGTAACCACTGCTATCTATCCATTACCCCTGTCTGTCACCAAAGGCATCTGACCTGCTTCTGCTTATAAGGTTAGCTCTCACAAAACTTGCTGGTGAGGCAGCAGTATCCAAGTTTTTCCAAAGAAGAGGAAGATTTGTCCACAAACTGTGAAGGGTTATAGCTACATTAAGTCCCTCTCTACCTTCCAAAGAAAGCAAAATAACATTTTCAGTTTAGCTGCAAAGCCAGATTGGAGACAAACTTTTTCCTCGCCTTCCTCTCTCTTCTTTATGGTCTTGCAAAAGTGGAGTAAGCCTTGGTTGACAGGATAACAGAGTACTCCATGAATATGTGACTGGGGAGCAGTTGTGTTTCATGAGTACCACACTAAAAAGACAACTTGTTGTCTTGGAATATTGTTGTATGGAATAGCAGCTTTAGTGTCAGCTACCAGCATTCTGCCTGCAAGGAAAAAAGACAGATAAAGAAACTGGAATAGTCCAAAACAAGACTTCTGTCCAAAACAGAGAGAGGGAGAGGGTAGTTTCTCTAAGTGTGCATGCACTTATCTTCTTTTCCCCACAGAGGGAATGTTGTAGAACATAAAAGCCCTTTTCCCAAATCACATTTTTAATTTTGCAGTAAACTAAACAGTACAGGCAAGTAAGGAATGGCTGCAGAACTGACTGGTAAGGTCCTACCATACTTGTTTAGGCTCTGAAAGTAGGAAAGTCAGAGTACAGTGCTCACCATATTTGTGCTCCTTCTCTTGCCCCACAGTGTTTAATTCTCTAGCACAGAAGCTGAGAGAATGCTAGAAGTGCTGTTAATCTGCCAGCTCTCCAAGTACTGAAGAGCTCTGGAAAGAAATAACGAAGAACATGAAGATGAGAACATCACAGGACAGCTGAAAGATCCATGAAGGATACATGGATGCTAAACAGATTATGACTCTATTTATATCTATATTTTTCATTTTTAACAGCTCTGAAAAAACAGTTTTTAATATAAGTAACAAGTGCACTTTCAGCGCTGACACAGACACAGACCTTTCAGTTGGTAGTGGAGCTGTCTGCTTTGTGGTCATGGTGAGCAAATGCATTTTCACAGTCCACACTGAGTCCAAGTGGCAACACTCAAAGTACTTGACCACTTGGTAACACGAAGGAACAGCATCTATACACCTGGTGGAAGAAGGAGCTGGAAGCACCTGAAGCCTATTGATCACCATAAACTTATTTCCGGCTGCACATAAACACTTGTTACAGGAAATGGCACGGTGGCCATAGCGTAACAGAAGTAGTAATTTTGGGAGTCACATGAAAATTGCAGTACTAAAGCAAAGAAAAAAGAGAAGTTAAAAATGACACAGCATTTAAGCTAAAGAGAAAATACTCTTCAAATGATATATGCGTGACTAAGCAGAAGAATAAACCAGCTGGAATCTGATGGTGGACCACGGAGATCACTGTTAAGAACTGACTTTTTCAAGTACTAGTAGTATAGAAAAGCAAGCATAAGGGGTCAACTAGATTTGACTCTGGAACTATAAAAAGTTGTACTGCTGCAAGTACATAGGCAGGAGAGTAATTGTTTTAGGCAACTGTGCAGTACATTTCTAACAGATGCAGTGTTAAAACGAAGTTGCAATTTACACCCATCAGTATAATGCATGCTGATACACTTTCCTTAGAAATATTTTGGAAAAGCAGCAAAGATAAAAAGAATAACAACAAGGAAGAGGAAGCAAAGGGGAAAATCAGATTTATAAAAAACCCAAATGTACTGACACCTGGTATTTCTGAGTTCTGACAACTCCTAATTTCCGAATTCCTTGTTATCCACAGATGAATTTATACACTTATAAACTCTACATCTTTTAAATTCTTTTTCTTTATCTTTGACTTAGAATAAATTTTGGTGTTTAATTACCAAGTTCCGAAAGTACCGTGATTCTACCATAGTGACTCAATGTATGTGATGATAAGTTTGATTATCCTTCACTACAAATACATCAAATATTTCATTTAAAGTTATTTTACCAAAAAATGTGAAGTATAAAAAATAATTCTTTACGTAATATTTTAAGCAAAATAAAAATCCAACTTTCAAAACGAACTCTATTATTACTGTAAAGTTTATTTAGATATCTTTTTTGTCTCTAAAGATCAAATGAATCTTCTGTTGTACCAACTATTCAGTTGGAACAGTGTAACTGTTAACTTATTAATTAAATTTGTAGAAGCACTTTGATAGTACCTCTAACAGATGACAACATGAAGCAGTCAGAATTTGAGTTTTCAAGCAGTGTAAGAAGCAGGTGGGGTAAGTTCAATTTTTGAGCATATTTATAGACTAAACTACCTACTGTAACTTCATGTAACTGAAGTCAGGTTGCATGATGGACCAGAACATAAAGAATTACAGTGTTGTGATTTAACCCCAGTTGCAATGAAGTACCACTTCCCAGCCCCTCCATGGTGTGATGGGGAGGAGATTCAGGAAAAAAATTTAAACTCAAGGGTTAAGATAAGAACGGTTTAATAGCTGCAATGATGTAAAAAAAAATACTAATAATACCAATCACAATAACAATAGCAACGGAAAGGAGAGAGTGAGAGAGAGGGGGAGGGAGAGAGACAGAGAGAGGGAGAGAGAGAGGAATAAAACCCAGGAGAGAGAAGCAATGCACAATACAATTGCTTAGCACACACTCACCAATGCCCAAATCCATCTTAGAGCAGTAACTGCCCCTCTCTTATGATAAACGTCCCCTGGATTATATACTGGTTATGATTCTCATGGTGTGGAATATTCCTTTGGCCAGTTCGAGTCAGCTGTCCTGGCTGAGCAGACCCTCCTAGCTTCTCGTGCACCTGCTGGCTGGCAGAGCATGGGAAGCTGAAAAGCCCTTGCCTTAGGGCAGGCACTACTGAGCAGCAACTGAAACCTCAGTGTGTTACCAACATTATCCTCAGGCTAAATCCAAACCAGAGCACTGTACGAGCTACTAAGAAGACAACTAACTCTATTACAGCTGAAAACAGACACAAAGAAGTAGAGAACTTGTCCAATCTATTCTTTTCTTCAGCATTTTAAAGCTTGTGCCTCATATTTTTGTGGTTTGGTTCATTTAAAAACAAATGATCAAGCCTTTTAGCTATGTATTTATCCCCTGCAGAAATCCTCTTGTGCTGTCAACCTCAGCACATAACACTGATGAAATTGTAGGTTTCTGTTGCTCTGCTGATTTCTGTAATTTCATTATGTTGCTAACAGACTTCTCTAGATGTTTGCTAAGCTTACAGAAAAGTGATTTTCTTCACTGTTTTCTCAGATACCCAGAAGAGCCACTAGTCCTAAGGGAGGACATAAGAGCATGATAAAAAATTTTATGACAGATCTAAACCAGGTATCTCAGAAAAATACACATTGTTTACTGTTGTTTATTATTATTTCTTAAATGCATTGCATTGTTCCAAGTAGTGTATGGAAAATTTTAGAAGAATAGTTAAATTGGAGGTGGGGAGGGAGAGAGAAAGAGATGAAAAGACGTAAGACTATTACTTTGTCTGTGTACACATACGCACGTGTATCCAATACAGAGTTCTACAAAGTGTTTTAATTCCTTGCTGTGAGGGTGGTTTATCACAGAATTAAACTGCTTTCTGTGCCACACATTTAAAAAGGCAAGTGCCTGCCATTGCCAAGGCTCCCTATGGAGCCCATCTATCCATTTACGGACTTGGTCAAGATCGCATCTCACTGAACACAGCTCCTCAGTACAGTAATTAGTTAAGCTGGAGCAGATTGATCAGATGGTTCTGGCTGACTCAGAGAAAAGGGGATGAAGAAAGTCAGCTACGTACTGTGCCTCTATGTTGAAAGTAAGACCAAGCACACCTGTACAACTTTCCAACCCTCACCCAAAGGAAAGCAGCCGGTCTGCTTGGGATTTTCTTATTCTTCTGAGAGAAACACGATAAAGTTTTTCCAACATATTTGATGTCAAACAAGTTAAACTGTTGGAGCGTGAATGCATGCACAGACCTGTGCATACTTTTGCTGAGCTGAAAAGCACTTATTAACTAGTACAGTCCACCATGCAGAGATGAAGGAAAGTGGTTCCTGCGTATCAGCAATTTGGTAGTAAACATCAACTGCAGATGACTGAAGAATTCTTCGCATTTAGAAATAAGAAGCTTAGACAAAATGCAATCTCGCGATGATTACGCTGAGTTTCATGAAGTAGAACAAAGCATAAGTTTCAGCCACTCTCTGTGAACATATAAATATGAACAGTATCTCTATACACATTACTATAAGGATTTAAAAAAAATACGAATGGATGATATTTTGTTTACAGTTTATTTTATACACACTATACTGTGAAGGGAATAGATATTTGATATATTTTATCATAAGAAGTAACCGAGTTTCTGTCCTTGAAAAGGGTTTTAATTAGAAACACAGCACCTTGAAAAAGATATTTAAAGTCAAAATGCCCGTAATATTTGCATCCTGCTGATGTAGTTTGTCTGACGGCTAATGCATAGCCCTTGCCAAGTATGGCTGCTATGTAACCAGATGAGAATGCAGTCCTCTCTTTTATCCAAGGAGAGTGCCTTCACATTTTTTTCCTTTTAAAAATGGCTTTGGTTCAATTCACAGCTTGAAACTGAACAGGATTTCAGTGAAATTCTGTGTTCTGACTGCATTACACCAATGCTCCCCATGGAGCTACATGTAGATCTGCTCAGTGAGATTCCCAAGCGTTGGCATGTGACCTTGGGGTGGGGAGAAGAGTGGAAGGAATTACAAAAAGTAAATTCAGAGATGCTTTAATGTGTGATTCAATGTGAAAACAGCTAAGAAAATACTCTAACAAATAGTGATGTAAGTTCTGTTTGTGTTCAGAGGAAAGGGTTAAAAGGGGAAGAATGGCAAGGAAGATGGTGGATTTGCTCAAGCTGGGAGTGCCAAGGCCTGGAGAATAACCATGTGGGAAATCATACATTAAACCAACTGCTGTTTATCCTCTATCTGGATGATAGTTCGAAGAAGTAGAATTTCTGTGAAGAGATAACATAGTTGTTTACAAAGACTTGTAGGCCCTATCCCACACATGCTTGAGCTCCCTGTTGGGAGAGAGATCAAAGCAGAGACCATAAAAAGCACAGGGAGATCACAGCATGGTGCTAAACTCCGTGTGCGCGGGCCCTGGATAAATGGGCACAGCGGCAGCCCTGCCGCCCACTAGGATTGGACTGAGCCTGACGGTGCCTGCGCCCTCATTCTGTGTGTCTCTGCTGCCCAGCCTTGTTTCAGGATCCTCCAGTCACTGAGATAATGGAGTAAATTTATTCTTTGCATTTCAGCTGTGGTTTTTTTTGTTGCCCTGTCACCTGTGGGTGTTGATTCACAGTTCAAAACAGAAGCTATTTGTATCTTCCTTATGTAGTCCACCTCCTTGATATTTAATTAGATGTGGCTGAACTGTGGTTTGCTTCACCACTTTAAAGGAATGTTTAGGTAAGTATTTGAGTCATGATGCATCACACATGAATAGAACCATAGAACAGTTTGGGTTGGAAGGGACCTTAAAGATCAAGTTCCAACTCCCCTGCGATAGGCAGGGACACCTCCCACTAAACCAGATTACGCAAAGCTCCATACATCTTGGCATTGAAAACTTCCATGGATAGGGCATCCGCAACTTCTCTGGGCAACCAGTTCCAGTGCCTCACCACCCTCACAGTAAAGAATTTCTTCCTAATATCTACTTTTAAGAATTCCTTCTTTCAGTTTAAAGCGTTTTTAAACTCGTTTTGTCACTACACACCCTTGTGAAAAATACCTCTCTAGCCTTCCTCTAGGCCCCCTTCAGGTATTGAAAGGCTGCTGTAAAGTCCCCCAAGAACCTTCTCTTTTTGAGGTTGAACAGCTGCAACTCTCTCAGTCTGTCAGTATACAGCCTGGCATTACAGAATGGGAACAAGTAAATGATTTTCAGCCACGACATAAGAAAGACATTCAGGTATTAGGGTGTGTCCAAAGGAGAGCCACGAGGATGGTGAAGAGCCTTGAGGGGAAGCTGAATGATGAAGAGCTGAGGTCACTTGGTCTGTTCAGCCTGGAGGAGACTGAGGACAGACCTCATTGCAGTTACACCTTCCTCGTGAGGGTAAGAGAAGGGGCAGGCACTGATCTCTCCTCTGTGGTGACCAGTGACAGGACCCGAGGGAATGGCCTGAAGTTGTGTCAGGGGAGGTTTAGGTTGGATGTCAGGAGGGTGGTTGGGCACTGGAACAGGCTCCCCAGAGCAGTAGTCACAGCACCAGCCTGACAGAGTCCCAGAAGCATTTGGACAACATTAAGGCACATGGTGTGTTTCTTGCAGATGTCTTGTGCAGGGCCAGAAGTTGGTCTCAATGATCCTGATAGGTCATTTCCAACTCAGCATATTATATGATTCTATGAACATTATTAATTAACATTAATAACAGTAAACATTATTAATGTTTAAGACCCTTTCAATTGCCAAAATAAAGGTAAAGATATTAAATTACAACAAAGCATTAAAACAGAAACATGTACCGCAAATTTAATAAAAACAAATCATAAGAACATCACCTCAGAAGCCTGTATTTGCATTGAACTCAACTTTATCTCTAAAGATACCATTGTTCAAAAGAATGAGGAAGAAGAACATGTGAGTTACAGCAAAGAATGGAAAGCTCTGTTTTTCAATATATATATATTTCAACAAATATTTACTATCCAAACTGAACTGCCACACAAAGCATGTAATTTGTCAAAACTTATGAAGGCATTTCATAATTGTTTAAAAATATTAGACAATGAAGTTTACTAGGACTTTAAATAAGAGTCAACATCCATAAACTCAAATTGGCAGGTAACAACTCAATAATGTAACAGAAATTTCACTAAGTCCTTCAGAAACCACCTGCTCAGAAGAAAATGCCGTGCAAGAAAGATGCATCTTTAATCCTCTGATCAGTCCTGTGGCAGGACGTCCCCCCTCTCTCATGGCTGGGGTATTTGGAAGAGATAACTCAGGCCAGATTAATAGCCCAGCGATGAGTCAGAGAGTGCAGCAGGAGGTCAGAGAGCCCAGCAGGAGGTCACCTCCAGGCATGTGAGAGTCTGAGCCCAAGCCCCAAGTACACATCTTGGTATGACAGCAGACGTGGAAAGAGATAAAAGAAAATAAACATCAGTGACCAAAAGACATGGTTCTTATGTCTATAAAAGCCCACACAAATTATCACAGAGGCAGAAGTCTCTTATACACTCCTTGGGAAAGTGTGAGAGGATTTCTCCCCTTCAGTCTGGATGTGGACTTTTGAGGTTACTTTTCCAGGAATTGAGAAAAAGGATTTTTCGATGTGTGCTCCATCAAGAATTGCTGGTAAGAAACATTGGATCCTAAGTTATACTATTTCTTAGCTAGCTGTAAATTTAATGGTACCTTTAACCCCAAGTGTAATACTAGTATTCCCTTTTTGTCTTATTCCTGTGTAGAAATAGTCTGTTTTAAGTCTTATGTCTGTTAGTTTTGTGTCTATAAATAAATAATTCATTTTATAATAGACCAAATCAGCCATTATTAAAGAACTTGCGAATGGAAGTGGGTTTTGGGGTGCTGGCCACCTCAATAACACAATTGCCTGCTGCCAGAGGCCTGGGCAAAAGGTAGGAGCTGATTTAAACCCACATCATCCACTCACAACAAGTCCTTAAGGTTAACCTTTGATGCTGCCTAAATTTTGTTTCTATATACTTCATTAGTTAGTCTTAAATTCTGGTTAACATTTTTATTGATTTTTCATGACAAACTTCCAATAACTCAATTTCCCTCAATTTGGATAATTGTAAAATTAATTTAATTTCTGTTTTCCCAAGTTGTCTTCAAATTTCTTATGGAATTAAAAATAATCTTTATAATTTCCTTTTTCATATTCAATAGAAGAGGGATCTATAAAACTAAAACCTGACAAGTCCAAGATTTAGAACAGTTTGGAGCATAGCACCTCCTAGTATTCACTCTCTTTTCCTTTCTCCCCCCGCGGTGGTGACTGGATTTCCTGGTTACAATACACAGGATACACTAGTCTTGTTCTCTCTGGCCACTGTGGCAACTGACGTGACCCTGCAACGTGCTCCATTTCTTTTGCTGTATGGTTTGTAGTCTTTCTTGGTCAAAATTCTGCAATACGAATTGAACATCACTTGTTTGCCTTTCACTTTTTATTAAAACTAACTTTTGAATAAAAGCTGTATGGTTTCATAGGCTGTTTATCTCTGGTGTTTACCACCTTCAGTCCTCTTCATCCCATTCACTGTGCTCTCTTAATACAACTCAAAGGTTTCCTTCTCATTATTTTCACCAGTGTCAGTCCCTTGTATTTATTTTCCTCACTCAGCTGTCTTAATTGCAGATTTTTATGACATCCACCTTCACCTGCAGCTTCAGCACTTGCAAGTAAGTCCACCTTCTCTTGCACCTCACTAAATATCGGTCTTCAAGCCATTGTTGTCCAAAATTTGGAAAAATTACAAATTTCTCCTCATTCCTTCCACCTCTGCTCTCATCTTTACTGCTCTTTCCTGTAGGAAAGACTCCAGGAAGGCGGCCTGGCACTCAGATCTCTTCCTGAAGCTCAGTTAAAGAAATTAATCAGTATCCCCCACAAAGTCTCTCCCAGGAGAGATGCCCTTCTCCAAATCACCCTCTTGCTACCTATATTATGTTCTCTGCTTGGCACTTCTTTCCTTCCAACTTACCTAGCTTACCTTCACAATAAAATGGCAAAGCACACCAAAAATATAACTGAAAGAAACCCAACCAAACCCAAACCACCCTGACAATTACGCTTCTGTTCTGGATTAAACAGAGTGCTGCATCCCAAACATGATGTTCACACTCACCCAGTACTTTCAATGCTCAGTAGGGCTTATTCAGCCCTAGAAGAACTGGACAGAAACAGTTCTTCAGAAGCTATTAAGTTCTCGACTATGGATGTATGAAAGGCATGGACTCATTGCATGTTCAAGTTAACAAACACAGTTTTAAACAAATCCTTTAATCTACAAAAAAAGGAATAAACAGTAATCTGAGTTATTCATTTGAAGCTTCTTCATACCTCATTGAAAATACAATCCTGCTGCTTTCAAGGTTATTTACTCCCTTTTATTTAGATAGGTAATTACACTTGTTAGAAGCCTTTTAACGAAATAAAAAGTAAAAGCATATATGCACAAAGACTAAGTTTAACCCAACAGTTAAGTGGCAGATGGCACATCATGCAGTTACCCATCAGTCTGCAACATGGGCAAAAGGATTAATCTACAAGTATAACTGTATAACCAGCATCAATATAGAAACTATCTGCCTCCCCACCCCCCCATCCTCCCCATCTCACATGTATATAAAAAAATTCTGTTCCTTAGGCAATAGTATTTCATTGCAAAATTCTTGGACATTTACCTACCCATTCGCTTTTGGGTCCAAGTCAGTTCATTTTAAGTATGGCCCCATTTAAAGTACAAATGATCTAAAGTTCCTGCATTTGCTAAGATATTTCACTCACTGAAATTCTGTTATGCATGAAGTTTCACATCTCTTTTCTAATTTCAATCCACTATTCTTCTTAAGAGGTAAATATAACTCCTTTAGGTTAGCTTTAGGTTTTTTTACTTCCTCTCTTTATCAACAGTCTCACCATAACTGAACTAAATGGCACAATTATCCAAAAACACACTAAAATAATTTTTCTTTGGTTTACTGCATGCATCAAGATCTAACTCTGAAGACATAGAAGACTGCAGCACTTGTGTGCTGTCCAGTCTGAGAGCATAGTACAGATGCAATAGCTGGAGGGGGGAGAAAAGACAGTGACAAGCATTTTATTTTTCTTTTTTTATAGCCAACTTCTAGCCAAATCTCTGTAGCTCTCTCCAACCCCCTTCCTTAGAGGAAAAATAGAGCCTATGACCTAGCAAGTCCATCTATGTGGCTTAATGTTAAAACATGCTGAACTGAAGGTCACTGCTTGTTATTACTTTGATACTGGTTTTGTTTAAAGTGGAAATACATTGTATTAGAACTTTGTGCTACAGCAACAATCACAGCCTACTTGTGAAAGAAATGGATGAAAATCATCGCTGCCAAAACCAGCTCACTTCATTAAAAACACAGTGTTCTCTTCCTTTGGTAGGATTTGGAACTGTTGTTGTACAGCGCAAGACAGACAGCAAATTTGGAGCATGACTGCTGAATAATTACATGGGCTCAGGTTAAGCACGCATTTTATTTGCATAAGTGCTCCTTGTGGAACAAGAATGAAGTTTCCAGCTAGACTTCTAGATGGAATTTGAGAAGAGAGGAAAACATCAAGTTTTTGGAGGTCTGATTATCTAACTTTATTAGAACTTAAACGAGAAGTAAGAACAGATCACTGAAGATTAAAAAGCTTTTATCAATATGAGAAGTAGATGCATCATCACCTTATTCATCTATTGGATCTTTTTCATTGCATGAAATAAAATCGTAACACTATCACCATCCTTTGGGATTCCATCCTTTTGTGTTCCAGATTCTTAGTAGTATACACTTTCTCTCAAAAACCATTGAATATTCCTTGCATGGTTTTTAACATGTTTTCTGCCTATAAGCACTTACTTTGACTCATCATAAAAAAGCTGCCATATGCATTTAGTTAAGAAAAGAGTACTGAACGTTTCATTTTTCAGTGTTAGTGCTGCTATGCAGAGAATACCATTAACCTTTTTTTATATTTACCGGCTGCTGAGTTGAACTTCTTTTGAAGCAGAGGAATGGATTAAGTGATTTCTAGAGATGCTTTATACAACGTATAAAGCTAGAGCATGAAGACATCCCACTTCTGCAACTGGATGCTGCGCACAGAAGCTCTCTCCTGTGTGTAAGCTTTGACCTCACACCACCTCGATTTCTGACTTTAGCAGTCAGTGTTTTGAAGAAGTCAGAAGTTCACACGCCTACTTTGATGATCTTTATGAAAGTTAGGAAAACTATTACATTGAAGGAAAGGCTGGAGACTGTTGTAACCAATGCAGACACTTTTATTAATGCAAGGAATATGCTCAGTGAATATTAGCAATGATAATTAATACAGCTAAAAAAAGGAAAAAAAAAGTTGCAAGTCCATATCAGCATTACTAAAAATAAGTAGTTTTTTAAAATTCAGCTTCTTTGTCAAAATAGGTATTTTTTCCAGGTTTGGTTTTGACTAAGGAGATTTGTCATCCAAACAGTTGTGTATTTAGAATCGCTAACATTACTGATAAGTTTCACTCTCTACAGTAATTCAGTCAGTCTCCAAGAGACTCTAATGCATCAATTCCAGCTCTTAGTGCTTCAGCTCTTCAGGTGAGGAGTTAGGCATCAGAATAAAAACACATTCACATGGACTTCAGCTTAACAGTCACTGCAGGCTCCAGTTGAAAGCCTTTCTTCACGTTACAAGGGCTGAAAGAAAAGGACTGCACAAACTACAGGAAGCACTCCAGAAATTATGGTCTTAATCAAGATGCACTTCTGTAGAATTTTGCACTGTAGAACTGTAAGTGACCTACATAACCTGGCTTTGCCACTCTCCACCCTTGTGCTTCATATGCTATGGCCAAGCAATACTGCACCAGAGATAAAGCAAGTGCAGTAACTTGGGGGGAGAGATAAAGTGTGCCTAATACAGCTCCAAAACAAAGCAATGATTTTTGAATTAATAAATTACTTTGTAAATGGAGGTTCAATGAGTGTATTTTTCCAGAAAGCTGGTCTTTTCATTACAGCTGTCAAACAAAACAATAGTACCCCTGTAGAGAGCAGTATCCAAGTCCAACCCTCCTGAGAGTTAGGTACAAGCAAGGAGATGTGAGCTTCTTTCTTATTGCTACTACCAGCAGTGAGTCCCTAGATTCAGTTCCTCATCTTGCTTCTACTCAGGAACCCCCTGCATGCAGACTGAAGATAAGCAAGGTTCTGGGAAAAAAGCAGAACCAGTTACCCAGTGGCACTTCAGTAATTCCAAGGAACTTTCTCTGCACATCAGTTCCCTCTCCACCCTTCCAGAGGTATTTTACTGCACCCTCTTTGCTGTCATGACTTCCTCAAAAATTAACTACTAATTCACTTCCTGAAAGCATTAACTTTTTATGTAACAGATTTCAGAGGCTTAAGGATGAGTACTCTTGACATGCTGGAAGGGTATAAAGGGCTTTTAGTTGATTTTAACTCTGCATTGAAGCTGTCTTTGGAAAGTTTTGGTCAGATGTTCCTGTAGCACATGGTATTCTAACCAAAAAAAAGTTGCCCACAATTGACAAGTCTGCTTTATGGAAGACATATCTGTTGTACTTACTACACAGTTTTGCACATGCAAATAACAGACAAACAGTCCTGAAAGATTTCACTTCCCAAACCACAGCGTACTTTGATCTTTGATTTTCTAGACACACACTTTTAAAGTTAAGATTTCAAATATTAAACAGCACAAATTCCTGGAATTTTCTTGTATCTGTTGCCTCCTTGACAAAGGAAACAGATAGAAGTGACACAAGCTCCACAAGTGCAAACAAAGATGTAATTAATTTTTGCTGAATTTTTTGTTACGAACCCAGTTCACAACGGCATTTTATTTTGGCCTTGAGAACACAAATTCCACTTACGCATTTCCTTCCTTTTTCTGTCATTAAGCAACATTTATCTGCGTAAGTTTCATCTACTCGAAACATTACCTGGAGCAAGGTTTTCCTTAGCAGGGACTGCTTCTTTCACAGAAGCCCAACTCCCTAATAAAAACACTAAGTCAGAGGACCATGTGCCTCTGGACTGCTTTCTGCACAGACCTGCCACTACTGTAAGCAGCCTGCCTTTCCTACTGCCAGCCACCAGCTTTCCAGTTCAATACAAATTGTCTCAGGGAGGCCAGCACAATGTGCTCTCCCCTGGTGACAAGCTTCATTTCGTTCTTTTTCATGTTAAAATGTCGAAGAAAAATCACTCTGATGAGGAGTTTCTCTTAGCTCCTTACACAGGGAAATGTCAATGAGGAACTACCAGAAAGAGACCAGTGTGGCAGTACATTTGCCACAAATGACCTTGCAAAATAGTTCGATGAAGAACAACAAATTTTAATAGTTTTTTTTATTCTAGGGAAAGAGGTCTTTTAAGAAGGATTTATTATACTGGGTAAGAAAACCTGTGCTGCCAGAGACAGAGTAGGGCAAGTAGCATTTTCTTGTTTCACCTCCCATAGGGTTCTCATGCCCAGCAAGAGAAGGCAGCAGTAGGTACTTGTCAGGAAGTCAGCACTCAAAGATAGCTCCATGAAGCCAGGAGACAGCCCAGTGTTTTGCAGGATGGCTCCCTTCTTGTTAATGGTGTCTCAGTAACCTGCCTCAAGGCCACTTTGTATGTCTTCTCAGTTGTTCAGCATGCAACACTCAAGCCAGAATCCTGCTATCCCTCTACACCACGTTTCTGAAACTACTTTGGCTGCTCAGTCAGTTTCACAAAGTTCCAAGATGCTAGATGCCAGAAGTTGTTGCTTCTTCCCTGCACTGATAAGGAGCTGATGAAGCAGCACCCCCTGGCAGAGCTGGGAGTCCTGAGGCAGGCCCAGCTACTGGTGGAAGGGAAACAATGCACAGACGGGGTCAGTATCACCTCTGGATCACTCCCTCCTGCTGGGACAGCTGCTGAGAGGCCAGCACCACGGAATGCAACGAAGAATTTGGCTGGCAAGAGCCAAGGGTGCAGCAGGCAGCCCTCCACAGGCACTGCTGCCCCACTGAGACCACGGCCCTGGAAGCCAGGTGGCACACACCTCCCACAACAGGGGATCAGCTTTATTGTCATGTAGTTTGGGAGTCTGGAGCCAAAAAGACAATCCCTGTTTGTGCAGAGAAATTAAGACTGGGCTCCCAGGAGGTCTTGGTTTCTTAACTGCCCTTGACTGTCTTGTGCTTGGAAGCAAACCGCCTCACAACGTGTAAGGAAGGCAAGTGTGCTGGAGTGCAGTTCAGGATTCAGGATGGACTGCCTGTCACTGCAGGAAAGACTGGTTTGTTATGGCAACCTGTGCAGTACATTTACTCTGACCAGCTGTGAGCAACCATGTGGCTACTCCTTGGTAGTCACAAAAAAACTAATGGAAGACACTCATCATCTTGATAGACTGTCCAGAAAACCTGGTGGCACCCAAGTTTGCATCTGCAGAGCAACAACTGCATGTTAAAGTCTTCCTTTCCCTCACAGGTCAGGCGTTTCTCTCACAGCAAGAGCTGCTTTGGCCTCACAGCTTTGTCATGGCTGAATGCCAACAATATGCCGGAAGGAAAATCAGTTTTCAGAGGCAAAACAAAAAAAGATTGCCAGAAAATACAGACTGCTCTCTTCCTGTTTCCTAGAGCGACATCAGTGAAATTTTTCTAGCAATTAATGCGTTTGCACAGGTGTTACTCTGAGTGTAACCATAAGACTGTCTAGCTGGCAGAAGTGATAGTGTGTTGGTGGTGACGGGCAGAGAGCTGAGCTCAGCTGCTGCAAGTGTACAGCTCAGCTGCTGCAAGTACACTACTGCAGGGCTGGCAGTCAAAAATCAACTTGTAGGCTTGACAAGAAAATCTGTCAAATGGAGTAGGGAATCCTCCAACACCTTCCTTTTTGAAACTGTACAATCACACAAGGAGTCAGAAAAGCTTCTGAATTAATTTTCATTGTCTTGGCAACACCACCAGCGAGTTTTAGGCTTAAATTCACTGCCATTCTCAATGCATTCACTATGTACAACTGAAGATATTTATTGCTCTTTTTGAAAGTTTTCTCAAAGAATGGAAATTAAAAAAACAAAACCAAAACAAACAAAATTTCAGCATCAGAGAAAGTTTATCTCAAACTGTGAATCAAAGAACATTTGAGTAAACAAGCTGAAATCCCAGTACGTGTGTGAGTCTAGGCTTCCCCTTAAGAGTGAAGAGAGTAAGCACAGGCATTGCTGCAAACAGCCAGACACAACTTTTTTCAGGGATGCAAATATAAATTGACTTCACAGTGAGTACAAACACCTCCCAACAAAGGTTCCTCAAAAATCCAGGTCCCTTCGGAAGATGCAAAGAAATAGCAGCTGCATGGGAAAAGTTACCAGGCAGCTGTAAGACACCCCTGCACACAATCATTTCAGCATGGGGTTAAAAAAAGACAGTTTATCAGAGATGGGAACATAATAATAAGATTAAACTAGATGACAGAAGGGCTTGAAGCAGCACCCACATGAAAGATACCATGCTGAGCAGGCTGTAGATGTGAACCACTAGCATTACCTAAGCACAAACACAGTGTTCTCACAAGTACAAGTATAGGGTCGCTGCCCTCTTCTGCAGATGCTACAGGAAACTGACAATCACACGGAAACCAGGCAGTCATCACGCAGCAGTCACTTTTTCTGGCCTCACATGATTTTGCATGCTATAATGCTGAGACTCTTTTCCCCATCTGCCACACGACTAGCAGAAGGAATAAACTTCAGTCAATACCAGCAGGGTAGTACAAAAAAGGTACCACCAGAACTCCAAAAAACGAAAGCAGGGACGATCGTAGCTCTTCTGAATTTTAAAGCTCTGCTCCAAAGTTAAAGCCTATGTAGGCCATACATCTAACAAATATCTACAGTAAATCAGGAGAGTGCATAAAATTAGCGTAAAAAGTAGTACTATTGATAACAATATGAGACTTCTTTATGCAATTTATTATCAATTTATAATTTTTCACGCTCCTGGTCCTCCCAAAATAGTATTTTTCCACAATGCAGTTTAACTAATTTTCATATTAACATCATAAAGTGTATAAACATTTGTTGGGCTAGATTGCTAGCACAGTGACAATTCTGAAGCATATGGCATTGTGGAAAGGGCCGCTAACATGTTCCTTCTCTGTCTAGAAGAGAAGCTGGTACAAAAACATCCGTGCATACCCTACTTACCCCCTACATGCCTAGCTACTTCTTCCTGTTGTCGTATCACTTCTTAAACTGATCTCACAAAACCAAGATTTACTTCTAACCATTAATGCTCAATGATTCGCCTTAAAAGGTAATTAAAAAAACCCCAAACCCTATTCACACAAGGCATGGCAGGAAGTGCTACCACATGTCCTAGGATGAAACATCAATGAGCTAAAGTTCTTCATGCCAACGTTGCTTTGTATTCTTCCTAAAATCACAGAATCATAGAATGGCCTCCGTTGGAAGGGACTTTAAAGGTCATTTAGCTCCAACCCCCCTACCATGGGCAGGTACAACTCCCACTAGACCAGGTTGCTCAGAGCCTCATCTGGCATGGCCTTGAACACTTCCAGGGATGGGGCACCCACAACTTCTCTAGGCAACCTATTCCAATGCCTCGCCACCCTCACAGCAAAGAGTTTTTGTCCAGTATCTAACATAAAGCTACTCTATTTCAGTTTGAAGCCATTCTCCCTTGTCCTGTCACTACATGCTCTTGTAAAAAGCCTCTATCCATCTTTCTTGTAGACTCCCGTCAGGTACAGGAAGACTGAAATTAGGTCACCCCAAAGCCACCTCTTCTCCAGGCTGAGCAATCCCAATTCTCACAGCTTTTCCTCTCTCCTCTGGACTCCAAAAGATTGAAGTGCTTCCTGTGCTGGGACCCCAGAGCTGGATGCAGTGTTCCAGGTGGGGTCTCACCAGAGCAGAGCACAGGGGCAGAATCCCCTCCCTCTCCCTCCTGGCCACGCTGCTTTGGATGCATTCCCGGACACGTTTGGCTTTCTGGGCTGGGAGTGCACATGGCTGGGTCATGTCCAGCCTCTCACCCACCAGCACCCTGTTCTGCAGGGCTGCTCTCGATGTATTCATCCCCCAGCCCGTGCTGGCACTGAGGGTTGCCCTGACCGAGGTGCAGCACCTTGCACTTGGTCTTCTTAAACCTCATAAGATTCCCATGGGTCCAGTTCCCAAGCTTGTCCAGGTGCCTTTGGATGGCATCCTGTCCTTCAGGTGTGCCAACAGCACCACTCAGCTTAGTGGCACCTGCAAATTTTCTGAGGGTGCTCTTGATTCCTTTGTGTCATTAATGAAGATATTAAATAACAGTTGGTCCCAGTACAGACCCCAGGGGACACCACTTGTCAGTGATATCCATTGGGACTCTGACCCACTGACCACTACTCTCTGGATGAGCGCCTCCAACCAGCTTTTTATCCATTTCTCTCCAATTCAGAGAGAAGGATGTTGTGGGGTCAAAGGCTTTACAGAAGTCCAGATAAATTGTATCTGTAGCCTTTCCCTTGTCCACTGACAGAGTCACTCCATCACAGAAGGCCACTGGGTTGGTCAGGCAGAACCTGCCCTTGGTGAAGTCATGCTGGCTTGAGTCACTCCCCTGTCTCCCCCACGTGCCTTAGAACAGCTTCTAGGAGGATCTGTTCCATGATCTTTCTGGGCACAGAGATGATACTAACAGGTCAGTAGTTCCCCGGGTCCTCCTTTCTACCCTTTTTAATGACGAGTGCAATGCTTCCCCTTTTCCAGTCACCTGGGATTTCCCCTGATTGTCATGACTTTTTAAATATCATGAGGAGTGGCTTTGCAACTACATCAGCCAATTTGCTCAGGATTCTGGAGTGCATCTCATCAGGTCCCATGGATTTATGTATGTTTAGGTTCCTCAGGTGGTTCAGAACCAGATCTTTATTTATAGTGGGAGCAATTTTGTTCCCTCAGTCCCTGTCCTGCTATCCACACATTCAAGAGGTGAAGGAAGGAAAGCTGCCACTGAAGATTGAGGCAAAAAAATTGTTCAGTGCCTCAGCCTTCTTCTCATCCTTTCTCATCAGCTTGCCAGCATTCTTTATCAGGGAGGCTACACCTTGGCCTTTCTCACCTCATCCCTACACAACTGAAATTCATCCCTCTGCTCTTCCCAGCTCACCTGTCCTTATTTCCACTTTGACGAGCAGCTCTCTACCAGCCGTGCTGGTCTCTTGCCTTCCTTGCCCAATTTCTCGTTCCTTGGGATTGCCAGCTCTTGTGCTCTGTGGAAGACCACCTTAGAGATCTGCCAGCTCTGTTCCACTCCCTTGTTCCTCTGGGCAGTCTCCCAGGAGTGCCCACTGACTATCTCCCTGAAGAGATGGAAGTCTGCTTTCCTAAAGTTCAGGAGCTTAACTTTACTTGTTACTCGACCCGTATCCCTTAGAACTGCAAACTCCACCTGTGCACGGTCACTGCAGCCCAGGCTGCTCAGTTTCTTCCAACCATAGAAAGTTAATTACTCTCAGGTTAAGAAACAAAATGAAATTAATTATAGCTAGTTCACTACATTTGGGATACTATTATGGAAACATTAAATTTTTTTAAAATTAATTAAATTAAATTTATTTTTTATATAGGACAGTTACAGAGATGGATCACCTAAAATCAAATATCAGCTCATGGTTTTAAAGTAAGATGACAGAATATGCAAAACAGGTCAGAAAATTTTCCCTGTAGATTATTTTCTGCCTGAATTATGAAGCTGAGAGGACAGAACTGAAAACGTTAGACTTTGTTACACTAACTTCACAGCAGTAGCACCAAACCACCTATGTTAAACACTACGAAGTCCACTCCAAATATTTTCATCAACTGTCACTCTTGACAAGTTATACCCAAATTCCACAGAAAACAAGCAAAGGGACCACCTTGCAATGGTTGTGGAGGCCTTTTCAAGTGAGCAGAGTAGTCAAACCCCACAACTGTCCCTGTAACATGAAATCCAATAGAAATACATAATATAATAAAGATACCCCTTTACTATGTCATCTTCTCATCCCATAAAAGTATTGATGTGCAGCTTGAATGCTTGGGAACTTCAGCAGGAAAGCTTGTACAGACAACAGTGATGTTGTATGCAGGACCAACTTTGGTGTCTCCAAAGAAAAAAGTGATTAATTCTAGAGTTGCTTCGTTATGAGCAGATCAAAAGCTACTTTACAGCTCCATCTCTGAAACAGTTCTTCAGTCAGATTCAGAGTAACCTCCTCTAACCAAAAACACAATGAAATGCTCATCTCAAACACCTACTGCAAATGGCAAAGAGACTGTAAACGGACCTTTAGAGACCTCTCAAAAGCATGTGAAAAATATGAAATGCATATAAACATGAAAAATGTTAAGATATTTCAGCAAATTCTTTTCTCAACATCTTCCTACCCTATAAAAAAAAGTTACTGTCCAATTTTCAGAATAAAAATTCTTAATGGCTACAGAGAAATGAAATTTTCCATCAGTTACATATGAATAACCAAGATAAATATTAATAATTAGCAATTTAAAAATTAAGATAGGCATAAGAATTCACTGTAAGATGTCTTCTGATGATAATGATCCCAGCTTCACTACTGTCTTGTGACTGATTTTTAAGCTGGGGGTGTTGGATTTTTAAATTTTTTTAATATTCCAATAACTTTTGGTTAAAACAGCTGTAACAACTTCAAGAAAAAAAGGCAACCATAAGAGTCAACTGACAAGAATTCACTGTGTACTAAGGTGAGCTTGTTATCACACAAGTCAACTTTCTGAGGCAGATAATAATAGGCTAATAGCACAGCACAGGCAAAGGAGATACTTTCAGACTAAACCTGAAGATGTTTTCAACCTTTCAACATCCTGGAAAATCTCAGCTCCTGTCTGTTTATTGAGTGATTAAGGACAGCATGGTGCATTTTGACACTTGGAGTTAAAGTCAAGGAAAACATCCAACAGGCAGCAGGAAGTGAGTATCATGTTGAGATTGAATAGCTGCCAAAGTGCAGAGGGCAAAAAGCAAATGTAAGCAAAGATAACATCCAAGACAGACCAGAAGGCAGTGATGTGTTGCTTCTGATGGTGTACAGAAACAACTGAACCTTAATACATGCAGGAAGAAAGAGAAGGAAGAACAATGGGTAGAACACAATTGATTTTATAAAAGCTACTCATTCAAGCAAGCTGTCAAATGTACTTAATAACCTAGTCTGAGCTTTGCAAAGATTAACCAGTTTCTTCCCTATGCACTCTTGAAATACAGGGAATCTACTGAAAAATTAAGGTGAAGACCAGCACTCCAGGCAGCACCTGAAACTTGCAACTCTTTGCTTTTGTTCAAGCAAGCACCCTGTTCCTCACTACACAAGGACGAGCCATTACAAATACAGTAAAACTAGAGCAAACCTGCTCTCATGCCAGCATAAGGCTACATCGTGTATCTGAGGAAAGCGCAGTAAGTACCTCCATGAAGGTACATGCAACGCAAACACTCTCATGCACATTTTATAACTACCAACGAGGTGATAGTAACCATACCCATAAAGCTCATCCCTTTCCCTAGAGGGTGGATTCAATTCTCAGTTCAGTAAATATCACATTGTTATCTTGCTTTTTCAAGTGTTCCAGGTCTAACTGAGCTGGAAAATTGTTTCAAAAGATCCTTCTCTTTTCTCTATGTCAGCTACTGGTCAGTCTTGAGAATCTATGAAAAACCACCAGCCGTTAACAGTATTAAAGATAACATCACTTAGCAGATAGAATAAAGTTGCGTTCAAATGAAATGTGTTAAAAGTTGTTTAAAAATTCATAGTCCTCCGAACTGAACAGAATTGAGCGAAGGAACAGAACTTCATTATTAAGTAATTTTGTGCAGCTGACTAAATACTAGACCTCTCAAAACATGCCAATAACAATACAATCTACATGTGGGGTAAAAACGGAAGAAAAACCAAGCACAACTTGAAACACAAGAGCCACAAGAAACACAACTGCCATACATCCTGCATGTCTCTACAAACAGGCACACAGTCCTCTTCCCCTCCACCTTTATTTTTAAGAAAAAAAGGGAGTCATCTCCCTCACAATTATATTCTCACTTACCTTTACCTCTCATTACTTCTAAAAGACCTGCTCCAAGAGTACCTAACGTTCTATACTTAAGGGCCATGGGCTGTAAACTTCATAGCATAAATTACAGACCAATAGAATTGTATGAAATGAATAATATTAATTTGAAAAGACATCCGTGACAATACACACACGACACTTACAATGCCCCATTGTCCCTAACTTTTTAAAAAAGTTACAAAAAAGACAGAAAAACTGTCCAATACTGGAACACAAACAAAAAAAATTAGAATTTTCTTACTAGTATTCAGGTGAAAGTGACAGTCAGAAGACCTCAGCTTTCTCTTTCCCTGCAAAAAGCAGTCATGATGACAGCATAAAGGATACTACTAAGTGATACAAGTCAAAGCCCCTGCTTTGAATTCCGCAAGATTCACACAATGAAATCTCCTAGAGAGGCACAGTCAATCCTCCAAGAAAAGATAAAATTAATATCTCACAATCATTTTATTTAGCAAATGAATCCAATAGCAGCTAGGAAACAATGATATTCTTCCTTGCACCATACTTTGCAGATCATCAACTTCAATAATCCTAAAACACTTCCCACTTGACAGTGAAGGTCTTATTTTAGCAAGTGAATTTTCCTGTCACTAGGCTACTCCACAAGCCTGAAAAACTCCTGTGCCTCCACTTAATTTGTGGCTTGTTTTAGTACAGATAGACATACACAAAGAACTTGAAAGTAATCTCCATCTGCCTTACAAAGGAGTCAGAGAAAACATTCCTTCACTTGACTTGCTCATTCATGTTACCATTACATACAGCTTAAACCAGAAGTGTGCTAAGAGACTCTTCACAGTGCAGCCCCACATTCATCAATGCAGTGAACAAGGGCAGGTAACACAGGTTTCAACAGATGAAAGCTTCACTCTGCAGCAGCACACAGCTTCAAGTTTTTTTAGAGATGGCCCTGATGAGCTAGACAGAAAGTACCACCACTATGGAAAAGGGACCTGAAGGTTTGCAACAAGGTGCAGCTAAGGAAGGCACTGCTGGCATGAGGCAATCATGCTCCCTCTCTTCCTCCTACATTTGCTTGCTGCTGTGCTTTGAAACTTTTCCAAACAAAGGAGTTAATAGCTGTCATTGCATCTCTTGCTTTACTTCGACTTCAGGTCTCTTATCAGTTACCTGCTTCCAAACCATGAGAGCATTTCAAATTTACATGATGCCTGCACCTAAGCCTTATAAAAAACAATGTGCAGAAACACAGGCACATATTCAAGAGTTTGTCTTACTGAAGTGCTGTGCACCATGAAGGATAGGGTTTTTCAAGAAGAAAAGGTGGCATGGCAATGGTATTTCAGACTACGAAAGAATGAGAAAGGAAAGATCTTGCAGGTGCTAAATCCTCCACAGACAGCACCAGCACACAGCCCTCCCTCCATTCAGCGTGGTCTTCTTCTTTCAAAGGAGCACAGGACTTTAAAGAAGTTATGACCAAAGGGTTATCAGACAATATATGGGTTTCTCCATGATCATACTCTGCTAAGCAATTAGGTCAAACTGTGCTCTTGAAAATTAGTTTAGCGCAACTGAAGGTCAAGGAATGAAAGCATGCGGGGGAGATGAAGCAGAAAAGAAGTAGAAGGATTTAACTCTCAAGCACACACAAAGCCCTTGCCAGAAAGAGGAGTTGCTAGAGTTGCACTGTTGCTAGAACTTTATAGTGTATGAAAGGAACATTATTGGCACTGAAAAACTGGCGTCTGTGTACAAATAAAGTGTTCCAAGTTACAAGCTGTACACAGAAACAAAAAGGAACTTCTTCACATCAATGTGCTCACCAGTACTGTCTTGTTCATTCTAAATTACACTTTTGTCAGTGGATTGATGTGGCTTAGCTGTGAGGCAAATAAGTAGATTTTTGTTACTTTTAACCAGAACAAAGAGATATTACATGCTTTTACAGAGTTCTGTAATTCTTTTCTAAAAAACCAGATTCTTTTGCGTAAGCAGGAATTCTGATGTCAGTTTCTTTTTCTTATATCCACATTTGGGTTTTGGAATGCAAATCTGAATGAGTAAAGTACTCTGGGTCTATGTTGGCAGCAGATGTTCAGAAGAAAAGGCACACTGAAAAAGCTGGAAGCATTACTGAAGGTTTGATAATTCTGTTCTCCTGGAAACCCATGGATTACTGCAGATACAAACCAGAGACATACTAACAGCTTTACACATGGCTGTAAGAAATTGACTGAATTATTTTTCTGGAAGTAGGTAAAGACTAAATTCTCTTTCCTGCTTTTTCTGGTGCTTTGAATGGTTGAATAGGTGAGTGAGAGGCAAACACCAGACAGGCAGAGACAATACCTTCCCTGCTTCCTGTATGTAAATAAACAATTCAGCTCTGTCTCCAGTTTCATATTATCTATCCAGCAGTCACTTGTACAGTCTGGGTAACACCAAACATGCATACTTGTCACTGTGCCAGCAGACAAGACAAGAAATGCAAGTTATCAACGTCGCTGAAACTTTACACAGAACACTGAGTAATGGTCAGACACTACTTTTACGCTGTCCAATCCAGTTACTGCCTAGTAGGAACAGCAACTACATTATCGGGGGGAAGAAGAGTGCAAAAAAAAAGTTGTTGGCTATTCTTTTGTAAGCAAAAGCATAATATCCAAAGGCTGTACAGTAAAACTTTTCACTGCTCAGTAGATAAATATTTTTTCATGCTTCCTTATTAAGAATTCATTTTACCATAGGATTAAATTTTACTTTAAAGTTTCATCTAATACAGTTCAACACAACATAAATGCACAGGCATTATACAGACAGTTTGAGAAGCTGAGAGTCAGTTTTTACAGTCTTCTAAATGGTATGTCAATTTTTTTAAATTTTTCTTTTTAATATGAGACTAAGCAATACTGCAAAGCTCAAGAGCTCTTAGCTTTCTAGCATACAGACAAAAGCAGTGCTACACCACACTTTCACAACCACACTGTCTTTCTGACTTTCACAAAAGGAAATGTAGTGTTAGATTGAGTGAATCTTGGTATTCCATGGTTCTCTCTCAAAGGACACTTCTGAGTCACTAATCTTTTACATGTGCATTGCTAAAAGGCAAAAAGAACTGACCTCTTCTAGAGGAATTTGGAGCTGCTCCTTTGCAGTAACAGTGGGAACAATAATAATTCACTGAATGTGGTGACATGACAAATCTAAGATGAGCACAATCAGTATGAGAGTGAACTCAGTCTTAACACATGTATGATTCTGGGTAAAACTTGGGGATGGTAAAAACAACACAAAAGTGAAAATGGAGATGTTCCCATGCCTCAAATGCCTTAACAAAAGTACTTAAGTGATTATCAAACTACAAAATGTGAAGAGCTAGACAGTACTCAAGAAAATACTTCTGACCAAAGTCTACTCATAGACACAGGAGTTTAAAATACCAATGTGAAGTCCATGTCAAAATGTAGTGGCATTTAATGTATAAGCTGGAAGAATGTGTGTGGCTGCAAAACTTCCAAGGCAGCTGTATGTCAGTCATTTCCTATTAATGATGCCTGGGCTGGAGCTTGTAGAAACCCATTTGGTCTGAATACACGTACATCTGCTGAAGCCTTTTCAGACAACATCTTATAGAATGAAATGGTAGTACTCACACTTGTTCACAGTTGAAGTAGTAACTACATCTATAACGTAAAGGAAAATGCCAAAAAAAAAAAAGGGAGATAAGGCAAAGAAAACCACAGACTTTCAAGCAACTGCCATTCATGGTATTAAAAAGCACATGTACACATACAGGTTCTTTAAGAATCAATGCCTAAGCATAGCCGTATAAATACAGAACTTAATATACCTTGCAAGTACTTAAGTAGAGTCTTAATGCTTCTACTGTTGTTTAGTACTTCATTTTCCCCTTCCTTTGGACTTTTCATGAAATTTGTAGACCAACTCAGCAATTAACATTAAATCGTAAGTTAGTCTAGCTAAATGTTTAAGGACACACGTGACGTAATTCTGACTCGGAACTGATTATAAAAGCTCAGTTATCACTAGCTCTTAAAATCTTCAACCAGGAGCCTGGTATGGATATTAAAATATAAGAGCAGAACAAACATTTGATTTGGGTGATGCTAAAGACTGTTCTTCTTCCTATTTCATTACTAGTGTTTTGAGTTACACCCTTCTCTTTTCAGCAATGGGTTCTGAAACATGCCTGAGTGGGTGTTTGTCCTTCAGCTTGGGGAAGAAAAGTCTAGTTATAATGTTTATCAGACCTCACTTGTGTCATCCACTCTTCCATCACAATGAACAGCCTTTCTTCATCTCACCTTTTCAGAAATTCTCTGTTTAGTAGCGTATGACCTATCATCTTAATGAGCAATAACACTGTGCCTTAAGCAGCACTCCTATGCAGATTTTGATTCTGAAAGTATCTACGTTGAATGGCCACAAATAAAAACACAGAAATTCATCAACTTCACAGCACAGCTGCACCTGTTAAATACATTAAACAGTGCTAATGTAAGAAAATTTTTTTTCAGTATACTTGAAAAAAATCGTTTAATACCGTCATAGAGTACGGATCATTTGAACACTTGCTAGAAGAAGAATGAAATCTAATCACTAAGAGCAGAAACGAGGATGAAGTGCAAAGCCCCCAACAGTTTATGACTCAGCTTTCCCTAGAAATTATACAAATTAAAGGCGTGGAAAGGATTTAAAGTTTGGTTACTTTCTATTTCTTCCAGATATGAAGAATAACTAAAACCCACAGGTGTATCACTAACCTTTTAGCACTAGAACATAAGAAGAAACAACCTCCCTATGCTCCACAGAAGATGGCGGAGTAATTTTTTCTGTAGAAAAATTCTGGATTTTCTCCTCCAATTGTTAACTTCATGTCAGCTAAATATGTAAGAAACTCACTGAGCTATAAACACATCACTTAAGCCAGTGATGAAAACACTGCTTTTCTGTGACTTAAAGGCGCTTGTTAAGATGATATGGCATTACAAACAAAGCAGTTTGTGTCACAAACACAAATCTCATGCTAACTGCCTTGGTAACTTGCATATACATTATGGTTTTATGAGCCACTATTTACAGCCACGTAATTGTTTGCTTTCCCAGACCCTCAGCTTTTATTCACAGCTATTCACTCTCGTAGACAAGCTTGGGCACTTCAGAATTTAGAGCATCAAAAAAAAAAAAAATTCCAGGTTGTCCTTTCTGACCGCTGTGCAAAGGAGGGCTTGTCTGGCTACCCTATGGCTGCTGCCACAGGAAAACATACTCAGACTGTGCTGTCACCAGTCTCATTGTCCCGGGTTAATCACAGTCAGGTTTTGATTCCCACTTCAGAGCGGCTCTTCCACAAGGTCTTAGCTGGCTGGACCTGCACGGCGCTGATGCAGAGCACACAGGGTGCAGGCTTTACAGCGCAGTTTTAGTAGGCTGAGCCAGTATCTGTCACAAACAGAGGCTTCCTCATCCCACTGGGAGTGCATTTCCATGCCGTGCTGGCGGCTGGCACTGATCCTTGTCTGACATGCCCATGTTGACCCAGTTCAGGGAGCTCAGTCTGTAATCCCCTCCCGCTTCCAGGCTGCGCTCACGATGGTGCCAGTGCTAGCAGAGGAGAATGCCGTTCAGTGGGTGAGGAACAGGACCATCCCATTCCCTGATCCTTGTGCTAGGCTAGCTCAGCCACCCCGGGTGGGCTCGCAGGCAGGCAGGGCAGCACTGACTGGGAATTCACACACCCTTAGGAGAAGCAGTAATGTAAAGGTTTCTTTCTAGAGAACAAAAGAGGCAGCAGAAGTAGACCAGCTTTGCAAGATAGAATCTGGAATGGTTTGTTTTTCAGCTAATGTTAGAACTGGCAGCAAAACCAGGAAAAGAGATATCCTTCTTTTAGGCAAGAATGTGAAGTAAATAGTATCAGACGGCCCTTTCAAATAAAAAGCCATGAGAAAAGATGAGACATAAGGAACTGAGCCATTCTCTGACGTGCTTTCCTTTCCCAGGGAATCAATGGCAATTCTACGGAGATGGCCCTGCTCACGGAGATAAGAAAATACTGCCAGACAGATAATACACCAACAAAGTCAGCACTCCCATACCAAAATGTTTGAAGTCTGTATTTGCAAGGAATAAAAACCACAACAAAACATAAACACACACACTAACCCAAAAAACCAAAACAAAATCCCTAAAAGAAGAAGAAAGCTGAAGGAGAGAAGTTGAAGTATCTATCACTAGGATTACATCTGCATCACTTTCCTTAAAGGTAACAGGAGCCAAGTGTCCCAATGAAGCAGTCTGAGTCAGCAAGAAGAGAGGTATCGAAAGATAAAATTCGTTACTATTCAAGACTCTCATATACTGTTTTCTTTTCTTATACAATAATAAACTTCCAGTCTTGTTGACGGAGTTATTCTATGCTGAGTTCTTGGCCTCAAAGTTGTAGGACTCAAGTAAGATACACACTAGTATCATGTTCCCCTGTGGACAAAGGGGTGCTGTGGTTCGACACTGGCCAAACCCCCCGCACCCACGAAAGTCACTCACTCACCCTCCCCTGCCACAGCTGGGCAGAGGAGAGAAAAATTTATGGAGCATTCATGAGTTGAGATAAGGACCGGGAGAAAACACTTCAAGGGCAAACCAGGCTCAACTTAGAGGTACAAAGTGAATTTATTACTAACAGAGTCAGAGGAGGATAATGAGAAGTAAAATAAACCCTTAAAACACCTTCTCTTCCCCCAACCCCTCCCCCCTTCCCACTGACAGCACAGGGAGACAGGGCATGGGCGTTCGGTCAGTCCATCACCTGAGATGTTCCACTGCTCACAGAGAGAAGTCCTTCCCCTGCTGCACCGTGGGGCCCCTCCCACAGGACACAGTTCTCCGTGAATTTCTCCAGCATGGCTCCAATCTCACCAGTAGCGGTCCTCCCAAAACTGCTGTAGCGTGAGTCCCTCCCACGGGCACACAGTCCTCCCAAAACTGCTGCGCTGTGGGTCTTTTCCCACGGGGTGCAGTCCTGCAAAGACAGGCTGTTCCAGCCTGGAAGCAAGGGCCCTCTCTCTCCACTGGGTCTCCCACTGGATCACAGCCTCCTCCAGGCATCCACCCACTTGGGCACAGGCACCTCCCCCACGGGCTGCGGGTGGATCTCTGCATTCCCCGTGGACCCACGGGCTGCAGGGGGACAACCTGCTTTACCACGGTCTGCACCACGGCCTGCAGAGGAATCTCGGCTCCGGTGCCTGGAGCACCTCCTCCCCCTCCTTCTCCACTGACCTTGGTGTCACCACGTTGTTTCTCTCACATGTTCTCACCTCTTCCTCTTCTCTGACTAGAAAAAACTGTGCCCCACTTTGTTTTGATTTTCTTCTTAAATATGTTATCACAGAGGTGTCACCAACCTCTTTCATTGGCCCAGCCTTGGCCAGCAGCATGTCCATCTTCAGAGCCATCAGGGATTGGCTCTGCTGGACATGGTGGGAAGCTTCCAGCAGCTTCTCACAGAAGCCACCTCTGTGGCCCCCTGCTACCAAAAACCAGGCCGTGCAAAACTAACGCAAGGGGGAAAGACCCACACCTCGTCACCCACTAAACTTGGCAGAATAATTTAACCTGTCAGAATAACTTAATTGTAAACCATGTCAGAATACAACATTATCAGTTAACACAGAAGTTAGCTGCACTCAGTTATACCTACACAGCTAGGCAAAGTAAGCACAGTGCTGAATAACAGACACCACAAAGGATACACATGATTTGAAGTTTTATGCATTGGCTTTCTTAGTCTCCTTTAGAAATACAGGATTACAAAATACCATATCAGCAGCGAAGTTCAATACTCTTCTCTAAAAACTTCAGCAAACAGAGAGAATTGGAGAGCAGAGAGGAGAGATGAGAGTCTCCATACTACTTCTCTATAAGCACAAGAGTTAAAAGTCACCAGATTACAGAAAATGAACAGCCTTTCTCTGTCCCATAAAAGTAACAACTTCAGAACACTACATGTCCAACAGACTGTGATCTGGGGAAAATGTCCCTCTGCTATCAGTTCCCACAGCACGAAAGCAGGTACTCTAAGTGCATACTTCTACAGGCACACCTAGCCAGTACCTTAAAGCTAGAATAACCACTGACACTTGAAGGAAGACTGAGGAAAGGTACAAGAGCCCAGAAGCCAATTTACATACCAGACAGAAAGCAGAACTCCAAGTAACATGTGATAACTTAGAAGCACACCATTAATTGCTCACAAATAAAGTCATAGTGGCAATAAAATATTTCCAGTACACTGGTTCAGTTACAGGCTCTTAGCACCCTGTTTAGGCAAGAAGTGCACAGACAAATGCTATCACCCCAACTAATTTTTATCCTTTCTGAAACCTCACTCCTCTGCATAATTCAGAAAAAAAAAATCTCAAACGATACCTTTCAATCAGTATGTAAAGACAGTTATAATTTACACTGACTATGAAACATCCAAAGCTTTGGATGTCTCCCCATAAGTCCCTGACCACCCAGTAAGGTATTTTTCATTCTGTTAAATACAGGCAAGACCATCTGAGCTTCATAACAAACACCTGCAAGCAGATGGTACTGTGGGAGACTTGCTCTACTAGAGTGGCACACCACCACACTGCAGGGTCCCTGCTGCTGGTGGTCAAGGCACCCACGTGGGCTGGGCAGCCACACAACACTTCCTCCTCAACACCACTGCCTCTGGAAGCAGAAATGGTTTGGCACATCAGCTCGCACAAACAGGAGGGAATAAGGAGAAGGAAATTAAACTTCTAAAACCAAGAGGATAAGGCTGCAGACCACCACGTGGATTACTCATTGTAGTGTTTTACAGCAATCCTAACCCATGTGAGCTATTCTGGGACTGGGTGAAATGCACCTATCACAAGATATTCCCTCCAACATCAGTGTGTGCCACAACCAAAAAAAACCCACAAAACTCCAACATGCCAATAATACTGCACTTTTAGTACAATAGGACAACATCTTCAAGGACTACAATATGCCTGGAAACTTTGAAAGAGAGTGTTAAAACTGATCCAAGGTATCAACAATGACTGTATCCTTACCAGCTTTCTCCTTTTCCAGAACAGCATCATGCAATTCTTTCATTTAATTTTACAAGCTCAGTCTTCATACAATTTAGATTCCCTGTTCACACTGGTCTCATTTCAACAGCTCCCATAAGGTCATTTTCCTTGAGGCAAGCAGCCTTTCAATTCCAGCCTGCAGAACCACCTGTGAAAACTGTAAATGTAAATATAGTTTCTGAAGTTTCTTTGTTTCATCAACCATTTTAATTTTTCCAGCTTATTAATAATATCATACCACTCCAAGCATAGTGGTTGCAAGGCTAAATGTACTGAAGCTTTAAGTTTACTTCCTTAAGAAGCTTCTTCCCACAGCTTCCCCATCTCAGCTTAGCATCTATTCTTCACTTTAGAAGAGGACAGCAGCAATCTCTTTGAAATGGAGGGACTAGACCTGCAAGTAACATGTGAAGGAGGATGTAGCAAGGTTTGCAAGGATATGGAGAGATACTTGCCCCTACAATTCATCTCTGTCATCAGTCTGTTCCATAACTGCACCAAAACCAACAGGAATGTCACCCAACAACTGACCAAAATGTACAGGCTCCACTCTTCCTGTATTACCTCCTAGACAAGGTCTCAGAGTTTAGCAACATCACCTATATTAGACTCCTTGGCACTGGCCTTTGTACCCAGTTCTGCAAAATTTCACATGTTATGCCAAAATTCACTGCATAAAGGTAGACATAGTAAAGGCTTGAAGGTCTTTAGGCTTTGTCTACACTTCTCTCAGCTTCACCCATCTCAGCCATGAACTCATCACAGTTAAGTATGACCTAAAGTATATACTGCATGGCAAGTCAATGAATGCTGTTCAGGTTTAGTGGATAATCCTCCTTTGTGTCACCTGTCTTCCTGCAAGGGGGTCAAAACAGAGTTTGAAAAACAAGTTTTATTTGAGACAGAGCTCCTACAAAGCCACTACCGTCCAGGAAACAAGCTGCTGAGCCACTGCTTTAACCGGCATCATTTCTTCGAAATATAAAATTGTATCAACAAGTTGCACAGGTTTGCTAACCAAGCCAGTTAAAAACAGAAAGACACCTGGACATTAAGCCAGGGTTCCACAAGAAACATGCAATCTCCTCCAGAAACTAGTAAAGCTTTGAATACCTCTGACTAACTGCAACAACCATTCCTGACGATTACTCCAGAACTGTTGCACCACCCATAGTTCTCCTAATTTCCAGCTTAAACATCCTTGTCGTCGGTTTATGTTCTTATGTCTTTGTAGTAAAGTGGCTCTTTATCTCCGTCCCTCCTGCACATTTAACTTGAAGTAGATTTATGAAGGTAATCACAACTCCATGTAGGCTGAGATTTCACAGTGCTTTCAGCTGATCTGAGAGTATGCACCTGCCATAAATTAGATATAAGGTGGGGTATTTTTCCCCTTTGACCGCAGCACTACATTAAAAAAAACCAAAACAAACCTGAAACAAAACAACCTACACAGAAACACACAGCAGAGGAAATAGATACTGATCCTTTCAACCACCAACACTGCAGCCTGAGCTTTGCACAGAGCTCTCATAAAAAGGCGGTGTCAGCCTCCCCTTCCTAGACTAAAGGGGCCAACTTCAGTACACATAATTCCAGCAGAGAAACTGACATACTCAAACATCTGTAAAGGCAGAAAACAGGGAGGAAAAAAAACAAACCCCAAAAAAACCCCATGAACACAGAAAGACTAATCTGGAAAGCCCAGAAGGACAGATTGAAGTTTCAGCAAACCCTTAACATGCCTCCTCTGGTACTGATCTTGCCTCACTGAGCCTGGCTAGAAGAAAAATCAGACAAGCATTTTTATCTGCTTCCTGATGAGTTTAGATTTACAAAGATTTGTGCATTTAAACTGAAAGCACAGCATAATCAGCAAGCTCTAGTTTTTATTACACTGTATTTTAAAAGACATACAAAGCAGTCATTATTCTCCCCTAGAGAGAGAAATAAAGCAGGACCAAGTTATACCCAAAAAAGCATCAGCACTTCTTGTGCTTTTCACGAAGCCAGCCTCTCAGCACATTTTATACGGCAGCAATTGTCACCAGTGGCACTGTACGGTGACAGCTCTTGCAGCCTGTGCAATCAGCAGCTTGCAGGTTATTGTGCATTTGTGAAAAGGAAACATTTTGAGGCATGTCTGGAAGGCAAAGTGACTTGAGATGCATAATTTTTGCAACCGTGCTTTCCAGTTAAGGAACCTTCCTTTTCAGCATCCATGCAGCCACCAAAGCCAGGACTTCCAGACAAGCATGGAACAACCACCTTCTCCTCTGAGGACTGACAAGAGTGATAAAACACGTACATGGTTCACAAACAGCACAGAAAGGGTTATTCGATGTAAATTGAATTACACAACTTTCAATTCTCCAAATAAAAACAAAAGTGCACACAAAGACACCAATCAACCAGGTTTCCTGGTCAAATAGGGGCTTTGTAGTCAATATTTTCAGAATTCCTTCTGAGATCCTTCTCCCCGAAAAACTCATATAGTCCACTCAATTTAATTAATTATCATGTACTACTAAAATCTGAATAAAGTAGTTATAAAAACAGTGAATTACACACTTGCAGTGTTTATCACCATGCCTGTATGAATAACACAGGAAATGGCACCGCAGAGGTCTGCACCTTCTGCTTCTTCGGAGTTTAACCACTTTACTGCTGTACGAGAAGGAAGGCTAACACATGGCTTATAATGGAGCAATGGAGATGAGCTTACAGCAAGAAAACCCAAGGAAACAGAAACTGGAAATTTCAACGTACCACAGTTAAAAATTTTATAGCTTACATGCAACAGTTTTAGCCTTACAAAACCATCTTTCACATTGCTCCTTCCCCTCCCCCATACGACTTTCTGATAATTCACAGGAAAAAATGTTACACTATAACATCATTAAAGATGGTTGTCATGAGTTTTAAATGTGACTGTTTTGAAAGGAAGTATCACCTGAAATGAGTTTCACATCCTATAAATCTCACAACAGAGCCTGACAATACTGACACAATTTTAGTACGTGGGATTGTCAGCAAGGTTAGCTTAGGTTGTCAAGCCTGAAAAGTGCCATGAAGGTCAAATTCTGGTTGCCATCCAAGCTGCTTTGTTTGGGGTTTTTTTGGTGTTTTTACTTTCCTCCCAATACAGAAGTGCAATGTAGTTACAGTGATGCTGTTTGGATAGATGATAGGCAGCCTCCGCAGCTGTAGACAGCAGTGCTACTGAAAACTGGTATCTGAATAATGAAAAACATATACATTCATGCATATATATATATTTATATATTTGTATATTCAGCCTACATACTCCCTGCTTACTATGGAAAGCATTTTCTAGGGAAAAATAAAAAAATAAAAAATCCTTTTTCACTCAACTCTGAAAGGCAGAGGAACATTTTACAGAATGTAAATACATATTTGCACAGCTCTCTGCTCTCTCTTATCAACATCTTCGGCATGTTATCCTAGGCATTTTTCTCTCACAACTGATAAAGCGATTAGGTACATTATGTAGCAGGGTTAGCTTGCTGCTTTTTACTCTTAGCATCTCTGCTTAGTGAGCTACCAAGCAGAGCCAGAGCAGTCTCCAAAACTGGCAAGATTCAGTCTAGCTGTCCTTCAACAAGTCAAAAGTGTTCCCCTAGTGAGTCCAACCGGTCCAAACAAGCTTGACATTCAAAACTGTTAGATACCTCTTGCTACTTTATGAATCAACAAGAACCTAAAAATTGTGAACCACAGTGCAATGCAAATACCATTCTTCAATTCCAAAACTTTACCATAACAGTCTGCATCTCTTTTAGAAAGCACATGAAAGCTTGAAGGAAAATAAAACAAGCAAAAAAACCCCAAATGTGGGTGTTGGTGGTGAAGGAAGAAGGAGCTGTCTATACGATAAGGAACTCACAGAGACAAACACAGTATGTATTTATAACACAGCTTTGGATACCTCTCCTAAAATTATTTAAGCAACACCACATTTCTTGCAATACTGTATGAATTCCCAAGCAAGGCCAGTCATGGGAGGTAAAAACATACTTTGAAAAGTTCGGTGTGCTTTGAAGGTCTTTACTTGCTTGCTTACCATAGTGTGGGTTTTAATACTGCTGAACTTGAATTCCTGACTTTTGGGCAGACTGAAGCAACAGCACTACAGCAGGGTATTTAAAATGCGCAGTCACACCACCTGCAACAGCAGGCAGAATTAAAATGACAAAATAGCTTTTAGCAAATTTGTTGCTCTTCCATGATAGTATTGACCACCCCTTGAAACTTCATGGTTAGATGATTACTTAACATGTCTGTAGGCAGCCTGCATCTGAACAAGTAATACATGTATTTCAAATCTGTAAGATGGAAAGCAAAAAAAAGTGTATGCAATGCACCATACATTAATCAAGAGCAATTTTCTTATATGTTCTAAAGATAGCATTAGACCCATAAGTCTCACAAGACTGCTTTTGTACAAAATCTTAAGATAAACCAACCTGAACAGCCATGAATTTTTCAGAAGAAATCACGTACGGGCAAGAAAAATAAATAAGGGTGATTCTGTCTGTATTCACAGTCCTAAATTTCTTTTTTCTTATTCTCCCCAGGCATAAATGAAAATGAGCTAAAGACTAGAACAAAACTCAGACATTTCAGTAACAGGACTGTGATTGTTTATTACTTTTTCTGCAAAAGCACAGTAAAATAGCAGAAAACTAGAGAATGCATTTTTTTTTTTTAGTCCAGGCATGCTATCATCCCGTCTCCTTATTTCCAACAACCCTAGGTTTTATGCTAAGCAATACTTAAAGCTCCTTTATTACTTTCCATTAAAATTTTAATTTACACAGTACATTTGCTTTCTTCAACACCCCTTTCTTATTCAAATGACTTTTTATTCTAGTGACTGTCAGAAGTATTGTAATGTAACAAAGACTTAAATAATTTACAAGGGAAAACAGTGAAGATTATTAAAATACCTGCGTATTTGCATCTTCACTGAGCTCTCTCAAAAGGCAGGTTGGCCTAGGAACTTTTCATTCAAACACAACTCAGTCAATGAAAACTCACCCGTTAATTAATTCACCTTGTTTGCTTCATACCTACAGCTAAGTAAGAGGAAATAAAAGTATTCTTCCAAGAGAAGGGGAAAAATCAGTTCATTTTGCAAAATGGAAACTTTCATCATTGCTTAATCGAAGTATTAATTCACAATTTGGGTGCCCAAATGAACACAGGAAATTTTAAAGTCAAAGGTGTTTTTAATATTCACTGGTTTTTGAGTTTTAAGCCTCAGGGTAACTACATTTATACGTAAACCTCACAGTCAGAAACCTGCTAAGGGGTAAATGAGGAATGGAAAGTGACAGATTTACAAAAAAGTATTTTGTGCAACCCTAGAAATTTAAGTTCAAAAAGAAGTGAAAAACACCACTGAAATAAACCATACAACAACCATCCTGAGGTTTGCTTACTCTTAGGGTTTTATGCCAACATTTCACACTGGGATAATCCTGGTTTCTTAAAATGATGCTGAAGTGAAAGTTTTGGCCCTTTTGAAGAACTATATTCCATTTTTAAAGCAAAAGCCCTGTCAAACATTTCACAATGTCTTACCATCCACTGGTATTTTCTCACTATGTAGATAAAATTGATGAGGTTCTTAGATTTCTTTACTCTTTTTCAAGTGAAAACTAGATTAGATTTTAACATTCTTTAAAACTCATAAAATACGGCAAGTTTTGACTGCATGCCAAGCTTATATAGCCATAGGATGGATAAAACCCTCAGTGTTGTAATACTCTGTTGGTAAGTGATCAAATGAATATACCATTTTTAAACTGAATGCCATTACCTAACACTCTGCCAGTGCGAAACCCTCCATTTGTTCTGTTTTTTTTGGTTGTTGTTTTACTACCTAGTGTTTTCAGTGTTTGCACTTCTCATAGTGTAAAAATGAAATGCCTGCTCTCCACTGCTGTGTTCTGGATCTTGTGACTTGTAAAGAACATTTATTTGGCAAAAAACCTGTACGTATTTAAACATTTCTTATGTAATTGGCCTAAGGGCAATTGCTCTATTTCATAAATATGTATTACGGACCAAACATTGCACTGACACTTCCTCTTTAAAAAAAAATACAAGAGAAGTTACATAAACCTTAACACTTTCTAAATTTGCATATTGACGTTGTCTTCTCTCTGAAGAACCTTAGAACCCCACAATATATCCGTGTCTTTACTTTCTTCTAAAAGTCAATCATTTATCAGTTCCTGTAAGCACAACAATGGTTTTAGTTTTAAGAGTCCAGAAACCTAAACCTGATTTTGGAACACTACGTATTCTCATCAAAAAGACTGGGAATCAAATAAAACAGTATTAGGTGCCAAAAAAAGATTTAGACCACAAAATCCAAACTTATGCTTTAGCATGATAACACATCTTCCTATCAAGTTATCCAGCAAATTAACATCACTTCACATTCTAAATGTATGAAAACACCAACCCAGAACACTATGTGGAAATAAAAGTACATATTGATTGTCAAAGTCACATCAAAAAACTTGTATATAAATGGGATGAAGTTTATTGAAAACATAGTGCAATTAACTTCCTTATAATGTGGGGGGCTTCTTGGTTGGTTAGTCGTGGGCTGGGTGTTTCTTCTTTTTTTTTTTTTTTTTTAAGAAATCATGAAATCTTTCTAAGTTCCTGCCTATTCAAGTACCTCGTTCACAACATTTGCTATGACTGGACCCTTCACTGGAAAGGTGTGCACAGGAAGATATGGGAGCATCTGCTCCATGTATATTGAATGCCCTGTGTTAATTGAACACTGACCCTATGCTTTGAAATCACCAAGATGAACACTAGAAAAGGATTCTGCCATGCTGGTTTGCTAGAATGCCATCGGATTCCTCCTTAAAGAAGGGGGAAAGAAGATGAAAAGGACTCTCATGTAATGCAGTCCCGTGTTTTAACAGTTTTAAAACGCAGAAAGCACTGAAAACACAAGGCATGATTAATAGTGTAAGCTCGGAGGAGCTCACAACTGCACAGCATTCAAGAATCAAGGTTCAAGCAGGCAGCTCTGCATCTGCAGTGCTCTGCTCACATCCCTTAATCCGACTTCCAGCTCCAACAGCGATGACCAGACAGTGATCAGTGATCTTCACCACAATAGTGTGGATAAAATACTTCTCTCACTTCTTTAATCCCGTTCTTAAAGAAAAATCCAACACGCAATACAAACGTAGTCCTTCACGCTATGAACAATGCAAACTTCTCTCCTTTCAGCCCAGCACGTTTCCAGTTCCCTGCCCGGCGAACAGCAGCGAGCCTCGCAGTGCCACAGCTGCGCCGCCGGCAGCAGCTTCGCCCCTACGCGCCGCACAGCACCCGGGAGGGCGTCGAGCTGAGCAGGTACCACTTAGGAACTGTCCCTGTCCAAAAATCCCATCAGACCCGTATTAAAAAGGCAAAGACGCGGTAACTTCAAATCCAACGCCCTTTTCTATCTTCGGACACCTCAGACAAGGTGGAATGGCAACGCGGGTGCGAGCCTGCCCTCGCCCCTTGTCCCGCCGAGCTCAGCGGCCACGGTTCCATCCGCCCGCACCCACCTGCCGAGGTCCTCGCCCGTCTCGTAGTGCTCCTCCAGGTTCTCCTGCCGGAACACCGTCATGGTCGCCGCCCGCCGCCGGCTTCAGCCCCTGCTCGGCGCCCTCATCACCAGCGCCCCGGAGCCGCCCCGCGCTCGGCTGCGCGCCCTGTGGAGGAGCGCGGAGGTGAACGCCCCTGCCCGCGGTCCCTCCCGGCGCCGGGGGCGCTCCCCGCCCTCCTCACCCGCGAAGGAAGCGGCACCCCCGGGCCGAAGGGCACCTCCCCTGCCCCTGCCCGAGCGCCGGGAGAAGAAAGCGGCGCCCGGCGCCCCCGCCCCTTCCCCGGCAGCGGCAGCCGCCCAGCTT
>VZTD01002682.1:644413-722165 GCA_013397725.1 Rhagologus leucostigma
ACCCGCCCAGCGCGGCTCTGCGGGCGGCTCCCGGCAGGGCTATTGTGTGCGCGCCCGCTGGCCGCGCCCTTCCGCAGCCTGCGCCTCCGCCCGCCCCGCGCCCCGGGCAGGGTGAGCTGGGGCCGGGGCAGCCGAGAGGCTGGCGGCTGCTGCCACCAGCTGCTGGCACCCTGCTTTACCAAAAGAGCGGTCCCCACCCCGGCGCCCGCCCCGTCCGGACCCCCGGGCCGCGCCAGCAGGGCTGATCTCAGAAGGGCAGCTGTAGCCTGGCACACGGGCTTACCCCAGGCACACCGAGTGTTCCCGGCCCGCACGGAGAAGGGAGCCTCTGCCGCTGGCAGCGCTCTCAGGCACCTCAAAAAGCAAATGCTTACGTGCTGTTTGCAGGTATTCTCTTACCAGGCCACAATAATGACCCTTTTTAAAATACAAGATACAGTCTACTCTCTCTGTATACTGAGTGTTGCACCTTATATTTGACGTTTCCTGTCGTCTTAAGTGCTGCTACTGCTTCTCTGGCTCAGCTTCCCCAGCGCTTTATGTTTTCTGTAGTGTACTGGTCCCATGCCACGTTGAGTACTGATTACATTCTGGAGACAAGTGTTTTTCCTAGTAGCTCTATTTTCCTCCCATCCATTTTGCTCAGCCTTGAAAGGGTGCATGATGTCAGGTAACCGAGCAACTTTTAAGTTCCACCTGAACTTTTGAGGTGTTCAGAGGGAGAATTGATCATCAACGGTAAAAGGAAGTTCAATCATATGATTTCACACCCACTTGATTTAGCCCTGAAAGAGCCTAGTCTTCAGGTACAGGTCAACAAGTACAGCATCTCTGATATTTTCTGAGGAGTTACAGCATGGGCAAGTGTCAAAAATGTTTTTCACCTCCACTGAGGTCATCTGTAAATTGAAGGGACGGTATTTGGATGGCTTGCTGGATGTGAAGTTTCATGAGGCCACCTGCGAATAGGCCAGCATGGTGGCATCTCAGACTGAGTTTAGATTAAGCGCTATGCACCCCTCTTTCATATACAGCCAAAGATGCTCTGCCTTTTCTTCAGCCCATCTTCTACATGTTTAAAAGGTTTTCAAAGTCATGACTCACGCAGCTTAGGCTGTTAGATATTCAACACAGCTCCAGGCTTTTAACAAACACTGGGTACAGGTTCAAAAGTTCATTTTGGTTTTGGAGATTGTTCCTTTGCTGAAAATGAGGATGACCAGTGTAGCCAGCCCATGAAATTTCCAGCACTCCAACCTTGCTTGATCTTCAGAGGTTTTTCACTTCTCTATTTTGATATATTTTATGGGGGCCCTGAGCTCATACAAGAGTAACGTTTTTTGTACCTTTTATGTATTTTGCATTGCAAGCAGTGCTCAAACATGCAGTTCAGTGTTACCTTTTATGTCCCAGCCCTGCTTCGTCTGAAGCAAATGAAATTTTGCTATTGATTCAAGTGAAGCAGGTGCACATTGGAATCAATACCTAATAACTGAGATAGTTACCAAGATGCAAAGGAACAACAGAAAAATGAATTGCTTAAACACTTCTCTTTTCCCTTTCATTAAAAAAACTGTATTAGAAGGTGGAAATCTTGCAACTGTCATCTGTCCATGTGGGTCTGGGATGCCTGAATTCTGTTGTCCAGGCCCCTCAGTCAGCTGAGGGTTGTGTTTGAATACTCTTGTGGCAGCAGCAACAGCACAGGTCACCATGTTGTATGCCTGAGGAGGGGTTGTGTGCCACTTGAGTGAAGACAGCCACAAGGGCACATCCATGCCATGGTATATACAGGCATAAAAGAAAAGGTTTGCCAGCAAAAGCACTGTTCCTGTTTCTTCAGAGAAGTAGTCATCTGGTTTTGTCTGATGCAGTCCACTTCTTAAGGGCTTGCCAGTTCCTGGTGGCACTCATCTTGCAGTCTGGGAACAGCTAGTCTAGGTGAAAACCCAGTCCCATTGCTGTGCCTTCAAAATGCTCATTGACTTTCATGAGATTTGTATTGGATTGTACATATAGTAAATGGAATAAATAATTTTAAATTGCTGCGAAATATAATTCAGCAATTGTGATTGTGGTTTATGCTTCCAGGTTAAATAGCACATTGAATGAAATCCAGCCCTAAGAAACTCGGTAGCAGAATTTCCATGATTTCATGGTTCCGTGATTCCAAACCAGTGTGGTTTTTTCACTTACTGTAATATAACAGAAATAATAAAGTGAGATTAACTCCTTACTTATACCACTGTAAATCAGGAGTGATAGTGATAATTTCAGTGTCAAAGAGGCTCAGGAGGAAGATTAATAACAACAAATATGTTTGCAAAGGAGTGATTTGTGCCTGCCAGATTACTACGTAAAGTGTCTCCTGTTCATTTTTGTTGAGTTGAAAAGCAAGTGTTCTGTTTCTCAGTAAATATTACAAAGAATCAAATTTTCAGAGTATGTGTATCCCCAAGCAGTGTTAAGTGAAAAGAAAGCTACATTGTTTCTGCAAGTCAAGTGATTTATTGCACTCTTCAGCCACTTGGCTCCTGAATCTACACAGCCTTTTCTACACGAAGTTAACAGACAAAGAGGCATATTAAGTGTATTGTTTCAGGATAAATCTTTTCAAAATCACTGTCGGATTATTTTCTGACATCCAGGTAATAGGTGTCTCCTAATAACGTAAGATCCTAATTATGGTAAAGAACATAAATTACTTAGGCTGGCTATTATTTCTTTCGTGTATAGTTTTCTTTTTAAGAGATCAGCATTTGTTTCCAACATGACTATAGAAGCAATTTTCTGGGTTATGTGTGATATCCTCTCTGCTGATTTATAGGTTTTTCATTCCTATTTTAGTTTCTCACAAAACAATCTAACTAGAAAATTGCGCTTCCTTATCCATCGTAGACATCTGGGATGATATCATAATAGGAAAATGACAATTGGTGTCACAGAGCCACTCAGTTTTAGTAAACCCAAAGCATTTTCCTAGAAATTTTGCTTCAGATGTGCCAGTGACTTTTGTGATTAGGTCTTGAATCACTCAGAAAGTGTATGGGGAAAGATAAGCACATAGCAGCACAAAGGAGCACATGGCGGCACAGACCCTGAGGGGAGGAGGTCTCACGCGGCAGACCCCTACAGAGAGGAGCCTGCCTTAAGCTGACAGGCGGGTGAGCAGTGCGTGATCACCCCGTAGAAGGACATTAAAAAGATGCGTTGCCGATGTGGCAACACAGGATTGGTTGTGTAGTGAACATTACCGTGTAAGGAAATACTGTACCTTAAAGAAGTGTATAAAAGCAGCTTGTTCCTTTGAATAAACGATCCAGATCGGGGATTCAGATCGGGATTCAGATCGGCGATCCAGGAACCTGAACCAGACTCAGATTCAATCTGAATTTCAGTCACCGACAAAAGTAGACTGAAATCACTGATTCACAAAGGCCTGAAGATGCTGACAATTAGGACCTCTAGCCTCAAAATGCAGTACTTCTAGTGCAGTAACTAGACTCAGCTAAGTGGTGCAGAGGTTTTCTAGGTGGGAAAATAATTCCTTAGCTTTTCAATCAGTAAACAAAACACTACATTGTTTAAAATGGCAAAAATTCATTTGTTGCTGTATTTTGGAAGACACATAGAAGTAAAGTTCATAGAAAATTATCAGCATCTCTGTTCTGAAAGCATCTCAGAATGATTAGTGCCTCTTTTATTCTCTAGGTATTTATGTCAGTTCCTCAGGAAAAAAAAGTTTTTTTAATCTCCCAAGAGACTTACACCTAACCTAGGATCTAACAACTCATGTGTTTATTCATTAGGGACCCATACCATGTACATACTCCAAAACGTGTTCTTCTCCACTGAAAAATGCAAGCTGTCGATGGAAACAGGAAGACTCACACCTGCGGTGGATGCATCTTTTTCCCTGAAGCTGAATTATGACAATGAAAGCCTTTGAACAAATGACTTCAGAATAATCACTAACCAAAATCAGGGCTAAATAGGAATTACGTTCCTTGGACTTATAATTCTTACACGTAAGTTTGGTCTCTGTGTTATTGTATGTTTATTTAATAGAAAATAATCTGCAAGTGATTGATTTTAAATTTTTTGGCAGAACTGTTTCTTTCTGAAAAGAATGTTTACTCCAAGTCAAAACATTTTGACAAAGATTGTGTTAATGTATAACTTCAGTAAGGTAGATGTGTATTTTCTTACCTTTAGTTAAGATATCACTTTTAATAGTACATCTTTTTTTTTTTGCATATAGGATTACATATTCTGTAACACAAAAATATATATGTACTAAAGTAGTGTGATTAAATCCTTTGGTTTTTTGACTTTTAAACTCTGAGCTCAAAGAGTTTGATTTCCTACAAAAACGAAACCAATCAAATGTGTAGCTGCATGTTTCATAAATTTTCTTCAGTCAGGCAAAAAAATATTCTAAACTTATATTTGAAAGAAGAAGTCAAGAAAGCACTTGCTGGAAATCCTTGGCAATTCCCATGTTACTTCAAGAAATTTACAGGGACCTTGAGGGACTTATTTGTACAGTATATTGCACTATAAACCTTGAACTTGATTGGCATCTTAGTATTGTGATATGCATGTTTAATAATAAATTTTATAACACTTGCTGTGATAAAACAATGAGCTTTGCATCAGCTTTTATGTAATATGCACTGGATTTCCTGCCACTCAGCTTCAAAATATTAAAGTTCATCAGACCTATCAGTAATATATGATACAACAAAAACTTATTTACTCAGATCAGTAAGTGTCCTGGGGTAATGGATGACAGGATGAGGCAGCATTTCCTGTCCTGTCTTTATGTCTATTTATTCTCTTTTCTTTTTGTAAGAGAGGCCCTACAATTCCAGTCAGTACAGAAACAAAGAAATCAAAGTATACATATATATAAAAGAAAAAAAGTAAATAAGGGAACTTAAATTTATATAATGACTTTCATTCAATGCTCCCCAAATATTTTGCAAACATTGGTTCCTTTAATTTTCCTTTCCTACACCTCTGTAACAGCTAGATGTAAAGTAGCTATGCTTGTAGATACTGACAGGTACTCCATGCACTCACCATAGATGAGAACCAGCTTTAGAGAAAGCCATGTGAAGGGCAGAAGAGATTGGTGGGATAGAGCCTGTGACAGTTTATTTTGGTGCTGTAATCCACCAAACTTCCCACACCACTTTCCTGCTGATGTCAGGTGTCAGAACATAAATGTGCTTGCTGACACGTGGCCTTGGCTCGTTGCCTGCCAAAGCCACCTGTGGGTTCAAATTCCTTTGGCACAGTATGGTAATGTGGTGGTCATAATCTTATCCTTAGAAATAAATGCTGAGTAGTGTTTAATGTAATCATTTTGCAGATAAGGCATTGGAAGTGCAGACTGGATATGAGGTTTAATCCCCAAAGCATGGATGCATACTTAGCTGCTGAAAATACTTTTTCTTTTTTAGCTAAGCATGACTAAACTATACATGAAGAATGTCTGTAGGATCTGTGTGACTTGTACAGTATCAGACTTGAAATAAATGATGATGACTGAAAAAAGATGTTGTCCTAACACTTAACTCCTTATTACAGTTAGACTCTAACACTGTCTCTGTCAGACACCATGAGACAAGACACATACATGGTAGTGGTTCTTTTGAGGACGCACTGTGAAAATCTGGATTTAAAGTCATTAATGCTTTCAACTGCTGCCCCAGATTTTTCCTGTCTCAGCAGCTCTGGCATGACAGATATACCACCGTGGAGTCCACATTAAATACCTTGTTACTACAGCAAACATTATTATGTCTTCTGTTTTGAAAGGACATTTATCAAGGGAATCTCAAAATCTCTACACTCATCCAAAACTCAGTCTTCACACTGGTGCTTGCATGTGCCTGACACATTTTTTGTTAGAGAAAAGCTCATAATGCAAGACTTGACTAGTGCTAAACCAGAACAGATATAGCAGGTGATATTTAAAGGTAGAAGTGTGGGAGACTTCTTTTGTGGGATTAGTACATGATCCAGGTTCCTCAAAATACTGGGGAATCAAGGGCAGCAGTTTGAAAATCATGAACTGGGATGAACGCATCAGCTGCCTGGCACCCTGACAAGCTATAGGTGGAGTGTTAAAGGAGTAGCACTCTCCAGCTATTTGTGAAATGCTTATGTGCGAAATCATTGGCATATGAAAAAAAAGCTGTCTGCTTGACTGTTTTGCAGCATTTGCTCTGTGTATTTGGGCATTTCTGAAAACAAAACAACTCTAAGCATGAATCTACAACAAACAGGAGTTGTATAGAACTGTCATCTAGATGTTGGGGAGATAAAGTAATCATGTTTGGCATGTTTCATGCTCATACATTCCATCTGCCTATCTTGCTTACCTGTACAGCAGACAACAAAACAATTGTGCCTAATTTCTGAAGAGAGAAATCAGAAGTTTGTGTGTGGTTCCTTTGTGTGTGGTTCCTTTGCCCAGGTACTGCCCACAACACACTCTGAGTGTGCTAAGTGCTTCTGTGTGTGTGTGTATGCCATGCAGAGAGCTAGGCAGAAGAACAACTAAACTTCTGCAAACTGGCAGACTCATCAAGCCAAAGGATATGGAAAAAAACTACAAGAGGCTTCCGTTATGTAAATGACATATAATCTTGGAGAGCTGATTAAGAGATGCTGTATGTTGTTCAAATACTCTAATCAAGTCAGTTAAAGTCTCCTCTGGTACAGGAAAAGTTTGTCCTGATGAAATTCTGATTTCTGAGGTTTCTGAGGTTCTGAGGTTTAAGCTTATTTGCTATAAGTGCTACTGGCTGTGATGCTCAGCCACTGCCCACTGAATTTTGTTTCCCTAGATTCGTCCCCTCCGCTTTATTTCCTCTAGTTCCATTATTAGTTCAAGGTAACACAACCTAACTATTTCCCGCCTTGCTATGGATAGTTACAATAGCTTCCTGAGGATCAGAGAGTCCGACAGTTTACCTCATAGCACCTCTTTGCTGGTGGTAAGCTGGGAGTAAAAACGGTGGAGGAAGGACTCTGGGACAAAATAATAATTTCCAAATTAAGATAGGCTGCACGTGTGATGTTAGGGGCCAGTAGTGAGCACTTCCCATGTCATGTGGTTCAGAGTGTATTAAAAGGATGGTCAAAATCATTTTTCTCAGCTGAATGAATCCTTTCCAGCATGCTTTCAATTAATTTAGTATTTTATCCATTGAATCAATGTATTGTATCACAAATAAAGCTGAACAAGTGACTTAATGAGTTCAGGTACTAGGATGGATGGGTTGTTGTTCTATATTTTAGTGATTATTTTCTTTCTACAATTTTCAAAGGAAAAGTAGTGGCCATATACCTATGTACTCAACTGTGCCAGTAGGATTTTACATCCTGAGTCCAGGATTTTCCTTCTTCATGTACTCTGGAGGCTTGTCAGCTACAAACAGAACAGGTGTGACAAGCGGGGGTACCGCTGTATTGCAAAAACCAATATATTTTTTATTATTTATTGTGATTGTCACAGTCCCCCATTAGCATGGAAACTTCTTGCAGGAATCTGAAACTGAGATTCACCAAAGCATGTCTGGAGGTCTAGATGCTAGACATTACAACATGAACTCTTAATCTGGTGGAGTAAAACACTGCTTACATAGGCACAGGCTGGAGAGTTTCTGATTACTCTGCTGGGAGAGCACCTGAGTGTGCAGCATCCTGTAGAATGAAGGGTGAAAGTCAAACTTATGTGCTTAAATAAAGGCACTGATTTTCAAATCCACAATCTCACCCTGATTTCAAGACATAGGGAGTAGATTGGGTCCACCATTAAAATACAGAAGGTCGTTCTAGTATTCTTGGAAGAAAAGTAGCATCAGGATTCATTCCCAATCACATTACAAAAATTATACATTATTTATATGCATATTGGTCAAATAGATACCATTGTATCCACAAAGAATTATTAAATGGGAAGTAAGCATTCAAAACATCTTATTCTTGAATTAACAAAGACATGCATTAACAATGATGTGTCTTGTACCTGAAACCGTATTTAGCAACTAATTTAACTGACAGGCAAGGAGGAAGAGTTCTGTCATGCAGACATGACCTTCAGCTATCAGGCTGTTGCAAAGACCTAATGCATAATACTGTGCAAAGCACTTTCAAAGCACCTCTTTCTTTTTCTCTCTCTTTTTTTTTTTTTTAACATTACATACCAGTCTTTAAAAAACAAAGATATTTTGCAATCTGGCCAATGAGAGAAAAATCTAGTGAGGGTACATGGAAAGAACGACAAAGACATATGAGGAAATTCAGATTAAATACTAGAAATTGCTATTTAAAACGTGGTGAATATTGCTCAAGGGGAAAGACTGCATTGAATCCAAGTGAGGGAGGTGGGTGGGTTGGTGACTCAGCTGTACAACCAGGACCTCTGACTCTGGAGCAAAAGCAGTGGTAATGGAAAAGGATTGGGACCAGAGGAGGAGGAAGGAGGAAGCTCGCATCTCTTCAATGGCCTTGGTAAATCTGCAGCTGCATTACCTTTTGTGAGTAGTGAGAACATGAAGAAACACCAAAGAACACTAACCTCTATATCAAATGAAGTGAAAAGTATTCTGTAATATTAAATGTCAGAAAGTCATCCAGGGCTAGGTCTTCAGCTGCTGTTAATTAGTATGATAAATTCGTTTGGTCCTCTAAAGTAATGGAACCAGGATAATTTAAACAAGGTCAGTATGTAACATGAATCAACTGTTTAACTTAACCACTTTGACTTGGGGGGATTTAGTGCTAAAGAAAAGGCATGTGTGAATCCAGCCTTGGAGAAATATCCGTACAGCTAAATGCATGGCTAGATTCTGAGCGTGAGAGTGGAAATCGTACATTGTTTCAGAATAATTACATGGAAGCCAGGATTTTTACTTTTTTTTCTGGTACAAGCCTGTTAAAATTAGATTACATTGTGTTCCAGTGTTCAGACTTCGGAGTGTGTTCTGCAAGCTCTTCTTGGCCTGTTCGTCTGCTATGGAGGTGTTAATTTCGAAGTTGCTGTGGTGCAAGGGAAAGGTGACACATTGAGTTAATGCAACAGCACTTTACCTAAGAAAATCGGGGTTCTACTTCAAATTTGACGTTGTTTTGGCAGTGCCAGGCTAGCGTAGGTGCTTGTTCCCATCCCTCCCAAGAGACACAGTGCAGTGCTGTAGAGCTGACACCAGCAGTTAGTGCATGTGCAGAAGAGATACGAGACTGCGGATGGACGGCTGCTCACAGGCGCTGTCAAAGGGGACCGGACTGGAAACATTTCAGGCAGCACATCCTGTGCTTCCTCAGCACACTGAGAATTCACTTGGCTTCTCTACACCTGCCAAAACAATAACTATTACATCCTCCACCCCAAAACATGCAGATGAATAAAGGCTGGGGGTGGGGAGGTTTTGCTGATTATTGACTGTAATGAAGGAGAGTGGGTGGTGATAGCACATAGCAGAAACCTAGAAGAAAGGCAGTATGATATAATTTCACCCTGGGAATCTATTGCTATGGCAACAAAGAACAGATTTTTTTTCTTTTTTTTTTTTTTTAAATAGGGTTCAATACAAAAGTATCACAAAAGCAGAAATTACATTTCTGACAACCCTTTTCCCCTCTTCACTTGTATTTTGTTCATTTGTATTGATACAGGAATATTTGTAAGTATGAAAAATAAATGTTTATGGCCACTAACATTTCTCTTAAAAGAAATAAAGTATGGTTGTGTTAGCTTTATTGACTTGGTGTGAAGTGACAGCAAAATTCCTGTTTATGTTCTTGATGTTCAGGCTACAGACCATTTACAGGTTACATTCCTTTTACAGCAATTGAAGTGTTCATCGAGATTTAACAAGATGTAACTGAGGTCAGGATTTGGCCCACACCATTTTCTATTCTATACAGATAAAAAATGAATGAAAATAATTACTTTTGGTTAAAGCTACTGAAGTAGGTTTTGATGGCCATTACAAGACATCCTGGCAGCAGCATTTCATTTCAGGAACTGCAGCAGCTTGGGATGGTGAATAGGAGCTTGGGGAGACAATTTTCTACATTTTCTGTGTGAGAAAGGTCAAAGCTTTGCAGTAACATTAAATGAAGGAACACTGCTAATCACCCCTCTACTGAAAGAAGTAAAGCCTTTTGTCAGAAGGCCAGATTAATACTGCATGGCTTTGTGCCAGCTATGTTTGCCAAAGCTATGGGTTCACCACTCTGTCTGCTGGAGACAAGCTGCTGATACAAGGAAGAGTGACCTGTTCTGGATTTCTTTTCCTCTTCAGGGTTTAAATGAGCACTGTGATCTACTAGCTAGGTGAGCTAAGGATTAGCCTGTACTGGAGATCTGCTTCCCCGTTTTCCCTTTGAGATGTCTTCATTTCATGACTTTAGGCTTCATCTCACTGTTTTCCTAATGCCTGCACTATGGAAATCACATTTGCTGTTTCTTTGCTCAGATATGATGTTAATTTCAATTGCATAGTCATGTTTACACTATTTTAGCTCTACATCAGGTGTAATTATTTTTTTTCATTAGATTGATAATGTACTTTGAAATATCTGCAAGCTTTTCGTATGATATTAAAACGATCTTTTCCACACCTTTTTTCTGACACAGATCTTCCAAAAGAGGTAGCTGCTGCTGTAAGATACCCTGAGCTCCACGAACAAAAACCTCTGCGAGTACCAATAATACTGATAGTTAAAATACAAATTTAGTGAAGAAAGGCAGCACACCTACGGCAAGAGACATTGATTCAAACAAAGCAATTTCTCTCCGTATGACTAGTTTGTACAAAACACAAACAAACCAAATTGAAAATAAAAACAAGAACAGAGAAGAACAAATAAGAATCAGTCCTTCAATTTGGCAGAAGACAAAGCTAAACACAGAGATAGGACCCTAAGGTGTTTTCCCCTCCAGTATGCCAATAGGATGAGACAAGGATGCTGTTCTGTTAAAAACTTGGTTTAGAAGCACCTACCAGGCTGGGAGGTGTGGAAATACTGATGTACCACATTTTCACTATATTTAGCATACATCTATAGCAGATTAGATTGGCAGGCATTGCTCACCTTTGGACCATTTCAGAAAGCTGTTGGGGACATGAGTTGCATAAAAGGATCTGCGGTTGTTGAGTATAGAAACCTGTGGTTGGCATTGACCTTACTCAGACAGCTCTGGAGCACCAACTTCCTCATCTTTGTTGGCAAACAAGGCCGCAAAAAAGCCTTAGCATGTGTTAGGTGTCCTGACATGAAAATATAGAGCAAAGACGCAAGTCCTCTTAGGGCAAATTGCGATCTGTCAGCCTTTGTCCAGAAGAAACATCTGCAAGGACCAGTGCTGCTGAGAAATTTTCTGAGACCAATTCTTACTCTCTCTTCAAGTGTCTTGCCTATAAATTATGAATTTGCAAGTAAAGGACTCTGTCCAGCAGATTCCACCACATAATTACTGCTCACAGAACCTGCAACACTTGTATCTGGATGGAAAGGCACTGAATTGCATGTCCATGACACTGAAGAAGTAAAAATCATTGTCAGAGTTCTTGCTGCTTAAAGAACAGGGACAACCTCATGTGCTTTTTTGGCCTGGTATCTGCTTTCAATATTTATTTGATCTTCTTGTTCTCACAACATCACTACCAGTTTGCCTGCTGGCAGGCCCTCTGGCAGCAGCCCCAGGCCCTCTGATGTGAGTGAGCCTTGGCACTGATGCTACTGTCAAGTGGAGTATCAGCTTCTTCTCTCCCTTTGTGTTGCTAATGGAGCTTAAAATGAGCATGGCTTTCCTATGTGTTTGTACAGAACTTCACACTGTTTTTTTCAGAGTTGTACTTGTCCTTTTTTTTTTTCAAGTACTAACCACAAGCACCTAAACTCACCTGTATTATTATTATACCCTAAGCAATAATATATGGCAGGCATAAATCCACTCTTTGTGTTCTTCTATGGCTGAAAATCATTACAGAGACCTCTGTGAATACGTGGAGTACTTTTAGGTTGCTGTTAGTTAAGCCTAACTTATAATTTTTTTTGAAACAAATTGTGTTTAGTATGAACTGATTTTTGTTGAATATCAAATGCTTGGAATTTATGCAGCAGAGACCTCCCACCCTGTATGTAACAGAACAGTAGCAATTTTACCTCTTATTAAACAATACAGATATACTCTGCCTTTTATCTGTGTAGGCTGCAGTAAGCGTGCAGGTTCTTTCTGTGGAAAAATCTTATTGAATAAGGAAGAAATCAGTAAGATTCCATAGAAATTTAGTGCAGCTAATAGCTGTGAATGGAGAATTACGTCCCTGTTACAGTGTTCTCTGGGTTGTTCTAAGCATTCTATCGAAAGCTTGTCATTCCCTATTAAATGCCTTAGGAATTATCCAATTTCCCCTAAATGCTGGTTTTTGAGCTACAGGGACTGGAAGTAGATGCTAAAGATTAGCAAGCACCATGATTTTATTGGACTATTAAAAGCTATTATTTAGTCTGCATTACACAGGGGTCATTCTTCTGGGACCACCAGACAATCTGAAACCTAAATTCCATTATAGTGGTGCACTTACCCAACAGCACCACTGTAACAGGGGAAAAAAGGCGTAATGAGTGGTGTGTCATCACAGCTTTAACCCGGTAGAAAGAAGAGAAATAGGATGCTCATTCTTGTCTTTAACTCCAAAACAATGATATAACCCACATTATATTGTGCAGCTACTCTATTTCAGCACTGAATATCGTTTAGGGCTCAGCAAATGAACATGCTGTTAGATTGATAGGTTTTAATAAATACTGTGGCATGAGCGCTGGAATTGTGTCTGCAGGAAACCCTAGGGTACATTCAGGGATTGAACTCCCTTGAATGACACTGAGCCTATGTGGTTCTGGTATCATAGCAACATCCGTGAGTGACGATCTTTGTTTCTGAGACTTGTTTATATAAAAACCACTGTCAGTGTGAGTCCTGCCCTTCTACTCTTCACCACAGTGAAAAGAAGGACTGCAAAGTGGTCCTACCAGCTTCAGTGGGAGTCACGGGGAGTTCTCTGCGGCAGGAACCGCTTTGTGCTTGGTGCCTGTACAGACATTAGTGCACACTGAGCTTTAATAATGAAAAGGCTTGGTTTTGTAATGCCACAGAAAATAAAGAAATAACACTTGAAACTACACTTTCCAAATGTGCTTTCCTAAGAATAAGAAGGAATTTAAGGAGTTATTGTGCCTGCACAGTGTAAAGCCATATGGCTAGCCTTCTTTGTGCTCACCAGGTCAGGAGTGTGCACACTGCTCAGGAGAACATAACTCAAGAGAAGGAAAATTCCTGTAGCATCTGACAGTAAGCTATTTGCTTTGCTTATGCTCTTCTCAGGTTGGAGAAGGGAACCTCAGATCTACACACTCCTTACCAATCTCCACTTCCTCCCTCACAAGTGCAGTAGGATTAGGGAACAGAGATTTTGCTTTAAATCAGGCCTACCAAGCAAGCAAAGGGGTGAAATTGATGTAGTGAGGCTTTTTCTATCCTCTGCTTTGGCAGGTAAACACATAGAAGGTGGTGCTGAATGTGTTGCTCCAATGTAGCAACACAGGAAGACAATGCTGTCTGTGTAGGAGAATAACTGTAGCATGAGTCCTTGGTCTTATAACTTTTGGTCAAGCTACTGTTTCCATTTGGCCCTGAAACTTCTGTGCAAGAGAAAATGCTTTTATTAACAGTTTCCCATTGAAATTATAATCTACCACAGTGCCAACTATTGCACAGAGAGACCAAGCAGGACAGGACAGGGTAACCATAAATTTCTGTTTATTTCATTTATTTTGCTGTCACTGGTATTAGTTCATGCATTTTTTCAAAGTGTAAAATAACCAGTAGTCGTGGTTTACGAATAGCACTCCTCACTTCAGTGTCCCCCACCAAAACTCTCCCAAACAAAACATCACGCATTCGCTCCCCACACTTCCCCTTCCTCCTCTCCCTCTGGGGACAGAGTTGAGAATTGGAGGCACAAAAATGCGAAAATCATGGATCGAGATAGAAACAATATACTGGAAACAGCAATGAGATAAAAAAATGAACAGTTACAGTAACAATATTAATAACAAAAGTGTACAAAGAGAGGGTGATATAAATGGAAAATGCTCACCAAGCCCAGGAAAATGAAAAACAATGGTGGGAGGACCCTTGCCACAAACATGGCCATGCTTGCTCTCCTGACTGGAAAGGGCTACCGTTTCTCTCAGAAGAGTGAGAATGCATTTTCTTCTGCCCCGGCAATAATGTAAGATGGTATCTAATAACATGATATCTTGGTCATGCCTGCAGTCACTCACCTGGACAGGAACCAGGACACCAGTTCTTAAAGCCACTGCATTTAGATGGTATTGGCCTGAAAAGGAAGAACACACATTAAAATATTCAAGTTATCTATAGGGCAACAAAAATACACTGACTTTGTGAAATAAAACAGAGGGAATATTACATTAAATACCTTATATATTTTCATAAGACGGAAGAGACTTTCAAAATTTAAATTACTGATTCTGGCATATGGCAACATAGATACTACAGCAAAGACAAAGCTAGTGATAACTTAAAAGCTCATAACCTTGCAGACAAAGAGCGCTGTAGACACAAAAAAGCCTCAGGGTTCTTCATCCTCCAGATGAAAATTGTTTTTGCTGGGAGCCTGAACATTTTTGATCCTAATTCAAAATGTGGCCTTTGACAACAAACTAATTTTGATACTACAGACAGTAGAGCTAAACTACAGGGGATCAGAAATTAACAGTAAAGATGAAGATCAAATATCATTCCAAGGGAAAAAAATATTTCAGATCATAACTACAGAACCTGGGAAGAACGGTAAGTTCTTGTCAGTGCTACAAGAAAGAATCTCCATGCATTCTTGTGAGGAGATAGGTGGTGGCTCCACATGTGCATGCATTAACCTCAGTGCCAGAATTTCAGGAGTGTTGGGCTATGGGTAGCTAAAAATTAGTCCTGGCATTCTACAGTAAGCAAGGCACATCCATGCTTCACATTTTCATTTGTGTTGTTAACAGAGAGGTAAAAGATTTGAGTGATACTGTGCTTGTGCCTGAACCAAGTGGTTTTCTTCCAGGGAAATGCTAACACACTTTACTGCTGAGCACTCCGGTATGGTCAAAGGTCTAGATTTTTTTAGCAGTTCTTTCTCCCTCTTCTCAATGTGAAACTGGTAAAAGAAACATTTTTTTTTCACATGATTTTATCTACATGGAGGTGTCTATTATATCTGCTGCATCATTTATGTTTATTAAATATTGTAGAGAGCAGTGGCAGGTAAGCTGCAGTTCCTTACAGTCTGAACTATCAATATTGTTTCTCAACAAGGTAGAGGCATTGCGAGGAAATGGTAGAGATGACAGAAGTCTTCCAGGGAGGAACGTGTGCCCTTGCTGACTCTCCTGGGATTTCTTATTTCTGGAATTACTGGTGGACTATCTAGAGGAGCCTAATGCTGTGTAACCCTCCTTTATTTTGGAATCTATTTTTTTCTACAGTACATTTGTTCTTATCTCTATTTCATCCAGTTTATTTCCCTTGTATCTCTTCATCTGGCTTGGTCTCCTATCCTATACTTCAGCTGCTCTTTTTGATTGCTAGAGTCTCTTCCTGCCTTGAACACTTTCCAGCCCCTGAGCTCTGTCTCAGGCAGCTGAGACTCAATGCACTGCCTGATCCCACAGATAAGGGCCAGAGCTGTAGCCTAGTACAGCCCTGCGCTTCCTTCCTCTGGCCTTAGACCATCAGTTACGAACTGCTCTTGGTCTATCAAATCTGGGACCAAGGAACTTTGAATCTCGGCCTGCGATCCTCTCCCTCTTTTCAGTGATTCTAGAAATTAGAAAGAACACTGACAGCATCTGTCTGGATTTTCTATGAAAATCCTAGTAAAAAAGATGTTGAAACCTTTCTTATTTTAATTCTACTTTCCAGTCATTATTTCTAGAAGACAATGATGAATTCCTGGCCTCTGATTTCCTCTGCTAACAGGGCTCCTTTGTGTGACCTTGCAGAGCTTGGCAGTATCGGACACCTGACCTTGTTTCTTCCTGACATTTATCAGTCACTTTGAGGTTGTAATCTGTTTACATCTTGTGAAAACCTATTTGCCTTATATGAAGCTGCTGTCCTTGATCACAAAATGAGGGAACACTGTAGCACCTGTCTCTTTATGACTCTAAAGGGAAACATAGGAGCAATGCCACTGACAGATAAATGGAAATGAGACAAACAGGTGCTTGTAATGGTGATGGGACCGAGGAAAAAGTGTTGCCTCTTGAATAAAGTAGATAGTACTCAGGAAGTTGGTAACAAAAACAAATCCATCAAATGAATCAGATTTCCACAGTGGTTATACATGTTTTGACAGCAAAAGAGTTTTTGGGCAATCTCTTGCCTCAGATATAGTTGCAAAGGACACAAAGAGCAATCTCAGTTAAGCATTTGAAGATTAATAAAACATTGGAGCATCAGGTTTTCGTGTAATTGTTCATATAACAATGAAGTTGGCACCTCCAACAGAAGAGAAAAGATCAATGGTTAACACCATGATCTCAATATAAGAGATTACTTCTGGTGTTTCTACAGTATGTTCCCAGTTTGCAGACCATAAGAGAGAGAAGGCCTTCCCATACAGTTCCTGGATAAAAGAACAAGATAACAGAAATCATACTTATAGTTGTCAGGATATACCTCTCAACTACTTTAGCCATTGAGGTCCTCAACAAAGACTCTTATACTGGTCTTAAAAGGCCCTAGTGAACCTTCTGCAAGGAAAGGACAGTAATGTCCATTTCCAGTTCTTTCCCGTTCTCGATTGTTGTGAGTGACTGCTAGTGGATAGTGTAGCTAATGCCTGCAATAACAGAAATAATCTTATTTCAAAACTTACAAAAAGAGCTGAAAAGCCTTGCCCCATCAAAGGAGGTGTCTTTCATTCATTAGGTAGGGAGAAGGAGTGGAAAGAATGGAGCTGGAAAGGTTTTTCTTGTCCAGAATGAGACTATGTTTGTTGCCTGTTTCCAGACCTGGGAGTTCATGAGGCTTATCTGTTAGAGAAAAGTTGCTGATAACAGACCCCTGACACCTGTTTGCAGGTGTGTGAATCAACGCACACAGATGACTGAGGGCAACAAAAAAACCCACATCTGAAATGCAAAGAATAAATTTACTCCATTACTTCAGTGACTGGAGGATCCTGAAACAAGGCTGGGCAGCAGAGACACACAGAATGAGGGCGCAGGCACCGTCAGGCTCAGTCCAATCCTAGTGGGCGGCAGGGCTGCTGCTGTGCCCATTTATCCAGGGCCCGTGCACGTGGAGTTTAGCACCATGCTGTGATCTCCCTGTGCTTTTTATGGTCTCTGCTTTGATCTCTCTCCCAACAGGGAGCTCAAGCGTGTGTGGGATAGGGCCTACAAGTCTCTGTAAACACCTATGTTATCCCTACACAGAAATTCTACTTCTTCGAACTATCATCCAGATAGAGGATAAACAGCAGTTGGTTTAACATATCGTTTCCCACACTGTTATTCTCATGGCATTCCCAGCTGTAAGGTCACTTGAGTGAATCCACCATCCTCATCACCATTCTTCCCCTTTTAACCCTTTCCTCCCAAGAGCAGAGCTTTATGAAGACAGCACCTCTCCTTGTAAGCTAGGCTTGAATCTTTTCATCATTTGATTCTGGGTACTTAGAAGTTATGGGGAACCACCACAGGTAGCTCAGTTATAAAATTTTGATCTTTTAGTCCAACACAGAACTCCTGCTTCCTTCTCTCTTCAGTTAGACTACACTTTTTACACTGCATTTTCTTCTACTTTCTGTGGAGGCTGATGGGCCTACAGACTTGGGAACCAAGGGAGTCCCTTGGTGGGACCATCCCCAGGGATAGAAATCCTCCCCAGGTTAGGGAGACAAAGAAGGCCTCTCCCAGGATCTTTTGTTTCCTTATGTTGATGTACCCCAGTTCTGCTTCCCCAGTTGGCCCATTGGCTTCACAGCCCCCTTCTTCCCTGTATGTCCCTGATACAGACAATTCTCCCTTCTCCGCTCTCCCGTTGGCCCCTACTCCTTCACCACTCCCTCAGAGTTTCCCCATTGGCTCCCATACCCTAGTCCCACCTATGTACCACCCTTGCACCCTCAGACCATTGGTCCCTGATGCTCTTTAAACCCCCATATATAAACCTGACACCCCCCCCCTTCCCCCCCCCATNGGCCCTGCCGAGTGGCTTTTTGCCGGAGGCGCTTTCAGAAGGTTGCGGCACCCACCAGAACACCTGCCGCGACAACTTTCTGTGCAATTCAGACTGTGAGACTGAGTTCACTTCCAAATGAGGTAGGTTATGTTAGGTTCTGTAATTCTGTCCCAGCAGGAGAGAACATTTCTTACCGAGGAAGCTGCTAAAGTTGCCTTTGATTAGTAGCTTTGCCTTTTAGTGGTGAGTCACCCTGTTCTTTCCTCCTGTGAAAGCTAATCTTAGTTGTTGTTTTGGGACAAATACTTTACAACTGTGAAGTTATTCACTAGCAGTGAACTCAGTGCCTTTCTATTTACAGCAAAATTTCTACACTCCGTTGTCTTGTGATAGATCTGAACTTAAGAGAATCACACGGGATGTCACTGTACCCTTCTGTGCTGAAAAGAGCTCAAGAGAAAACTATGTGATACAGGAAGCAGAAAAGTGGTAAAGGGCAATAGAACACTTGTCCACGGAGATGTTTTGAAACATACATATGTTTCTGAGGAGGTGAAAAGGAAGCTGAAGCCATAAGAAACAATGGGCCATTCATTAGCCTCTCACTGTCCAAATTCAAGAAGTTCTATGTCCCAGATTAGTAGAACACCTCTTTACGAATAGCAAAACATCATCCTGCTGGAGAAGGTAAATCCATCTAAGAAAGGTAAGGCCTTGAAAGAAATGTTGTCATGGTCAATAATTAAGTTGCATGACTGTGTAAACATAGATAACTCTGTATGCCAAAAATGTTCTGCTTCCTGCTGGGGAAGTTACCAGTGACCAAAAAGTGCCTCCACCTCTGTTACAGGGAAGTGTAAGACCTATTTAAATGTGTGTAATGGAAAAGACTGAGAGCCAGAAAACAATCAGCTGTCCAGGCTGTAGTGACAGTGGGACCTATCAACCTCATTTAGAGGTTTGTTAACCCTCTGTGTGCCCCAGAATCACAGAATGGGCAAGGTTGGAGGGGACCACAATGGGCCATCTGGTCCAACCTCCCCGCTCAAGCAGGCTCATTCCAGCGCACATGGCACAGGATTGTGTCCAGATAGTTTTTGAATATCTCCAGTGAAGGAGACTCCACAGCCTCTCTGGACATTCTGTTCCAGTGCTCAGTCACCTGCACAGTAAAGAAGTTCTTCCTCATGTCCGGTTGGAACTTTCTGTGCATCAGTTTCTGCCCGTTGCCTCTTGTCCTATTGCTCAGCACCACCGAGCAGAGCCTGGATCCATCCTCTTGACACCCCCCCTTTCAGATACTGATAGACATTGATGAGGCCCCCTCTCAGTCATCTCTTCTCGAGGCTGAACAGGCTCAGCTCCCTCAGCCTTCCCTCGGAATAGAGATGTTCCAGTTCCATAATCATCTTTGTGTTCTTCCATTGGATTCTCTCCAGGAGCTCTATGTCTCTCCATACAGTAGAATCATGAATGATTTGGGTTTCAAGGGACCTTAAAGATCATCTATTTTCAACCCCTGCCATGAGCAGGGACACCTCCCAATAGACCAGGTTCCTCAAAGCTGCATCCAGCCTAGCCTTGAACACTTCCAGGGGTTTGAGTATTGCTAGATGCTACTGCGTTTATAGTGTGAGTTATTTATATCTTTTTCCAGGTAAAATGCAGCAGAGTGGCAATGCAGTGTGAAGACCTAATAGCAGAGAAAGGAGAGATCTCCAGCTATTGTGTTTATGCATGGCACTGGCATCCAGGCTAACAACGGTTTATCAGTGCTGGCTTGGGGCACTTGACTCCCATCCTGCCATGGGACAATCATGAGTTGGTTTTACTTCCAAGAAACTATACCCCAGATATGGCTTGATGAGATTGTGCAATATAAGGAGGGTGGTTGCTTCTCCAGAAACTCTCATCCTGCTCCCATTTCTTGCTTTTGAGGCAATCCTAGCACTACAGTATCAGAGTCATTTACGTGGTCCAGGACAACAGCTTGTTAAAGAAAATACTTATCATATTCTGTCTTCACCATTACCAATTGACACAAGATGGAATCCTACAGTTATTTTGCATTTTTTAAAATAAAAGAGACAATTGCTAGCAGTGGGAAAGGCACAACCTGGCCTTGAAACTTGCTCATGCTGTCTTATTAAGAGATTTTGCTTTCTGAATCTAAGGATCTCTTTTACTCTCCTTCGCCATTGTATACCATCCTTGTGGAGATTACTTGCAAGGAAACTTAATACTATAAAAGAATGAAACACATTTCTAGAAGCCTTGAATCCACCTTAGTGGGTAAGACGTAAGGAGAAGAGCCATGTCAATGAGCTCATCCTGTTCTCCAACGACAAGTGTAAGATCTGAGAGAGAAAGTTTTGGTGGTAGGCGAATGGCAAAAAATTGCTTATTCTTACTTCCCTCTAAAGTTTCCATCGAATAAAATTTACCCCTTAACAAATACTATTTACTACTCTTTAGACCTGTTCTACTCTTATGGGTTCCAGATTCCCACTCCAATGCATTTCAAGTGCATAACTCTAATAGTTGGGAATAGGAGTCCGAAAAGATCTGAGTATTGGGCCACATAGTTACATGTATATTCCTAAACTTAGATTGTTCCAGAACATGAAACCAAAAACCAAATAAATTGTAGAATGTGGAATCTAGCAGCTTTTCCCCTTTTTTTTTTTAATTTTTTATTTTATTTTATTTTATTTTTATTTTCAGTATGCTACAGTCACTTATGCAGCAGTGCACACCTGCTTTGATGCAGATGTAGTTTTCAGATGGACAGACAAGTCCTAATCCTGCAGTTTGCCCAAGATATAAGGAATCAAGGTAAAACATTGGTGCTCTCAGGCAAACTGTTCACAAGTTTTAGTGTCTAGATACAGAAAGGTCACATGACTTAATGTCTGCAGGAGTTAAATGCTATGAGGCAGAAATTGAAAGGAAATTCTCTACAATTTTTGTAATTCAAAACAGTTTGAATTTGCTGCCAGCACAGAATGTTCAGGTTTGGATGCTGACTGAAGGATTAAAAAATACAAGCCCTGTGAAACTGGTCATTAACTGGTGAAGATGACTAAATGTTTACAACAGAAGGCACAAAACACGCACTTACTTTCTACATCACTCCCTCTGTACCTTCATGCTCTTTGACCACTTACTTCCCATCGCCAGAGCATTTCACTACAGCTGCATCCTGCCCTTTACAAACTGCCCTTCTTCACTAGCATTTGGTGCCTTTAATAGAAGTTGCAAGTCATGCTGGTTTGCAAGAGCTCTGTGATGTACGCAAAAGAGGAAAAACAGGATCAGAGCCACATGTTTGTGTTTGCTTGTAGCCTAGGGAGAGATTTGAACTCAGGTTTGCGGGAGGAACGTACATTATCTTTTTTATTTTTACAGTTCACAGTATGTTTCAAAAATTGTCATGGCTTAAAGCCTGTGTTGAATTTGTGCTTCTTTTGATACAAAAAAACCCCACCCCACTGTGCTTGTATAGGTTTGAAAGAACATAAAACATAGTACCAAATGCAGTTCTTTTATGCAGGCAGGCAAAAATACACTGCTCATTTACTGTTTTCTAAGATCTTCTGACAAATTGAGGCATGCCTTTTATGAAAAACTGTTCTCTGTTTCTAAAAGAACTCTGCATGAGTTCTTGTTTAGTAGCTCAGGACACAAAGTAGGGTAGAACAAGACTTGCATTTTGCAAATTACTATGCATTTGATCATCTATAGTTAATGCTGGCCATAAGACCAGCACTGCTAGGTCAGTGAATTCGCCAGTGAAAAGTCTGGCCTGTGTGTTTCCTCACAAAAAGGCACTTCTGAGTGTTTCTGGAGGGAAGGGATGGGAGTGTCTACCTTAAACTGCAAGGCTGCTGCCCTGCCCTACAGTCAGTTGTGTGGTAAGGAGGCATTTGCTATCCCAGACATGCTCAAGAAGTAAAGCACAGCAGTGTAGCTAATGCTCCTCTTCTTCATAGGTCCTGCCAGTGTCAAGAGAGAAAATCTTTCAGGAGTCCAAATCTGACAGTGGTTTACAGGCTATCTGAACAGGTGTCAGAAAGCTTCAGGTCTTTTAGCAAGTGATCTCTGCTGTGCAAGGTAGCTATGGATCCCACTGTAGAAGTAACATGAAGATAAAAGTATACCTGGATAGCACAGTACACAGACAAACTGTCCAGGACAAGTCTCAGATGTTCTTGAGTGAGGATTTATCTTGGAGATTCAGAACTATTATTTTCTTCTCTGAGTTGATGTGCAGGATTATGAGAAGATAATGCTAACACTGTTCAGCTGTTCTTAAAGTATAAAAAATACATGAAAAGTGAACATATCCAATCACTTCCAAACACTTGAATGTATCCAAAACACTTCCTGCAGTACTGTTGATACAAAGGTCAGAAAACAGTCATTGGACTATTATGAAGAGGCAGCTATTGTGTGACTATTTTATCTATAATTTCATTCTGAATATTTATTTCCAAAATCTAAAGCAAGGATCTTCAAAAGTGACAGAATTAGTTCAAAATGAAACAGGATTCGATTCAGGTAATTTCAGTCATACTTTTACATACTGAAAAAAAATTGATACAATCTTCTGCCTACTGTCAAGATAAAATGACTATTTAGTAGATTAAAGTAATCATCTAGACAGTTTTTATCAGTTTTTATTATGTGCTTACCTGGACTCTTCCTAAAGAAGTGTTAGTAGCTAAATTTTCAAATAATGCATTTCTGTGAATTTCACTATATAAATATTTAATTTGAAATATTAAAATAAGATAGTCTTAAGACTTTTTCCTGAGTGGAAGCCAGAGCAAATGAATAGAAAGGAAACACAAGGACAAAGGCAGATTGATCCCTACTAAGTAGTGGATTATTGCTCTATAATTGCTACATTTGGTATATGCAGCATTTCATTAATAAGCCTAATGTAAAACTGGAAAACTCATATAAGTGCTGATTTATTTTATGTTCTTTGAATTCAGAAAATTCCTTCATTAGTAAGAGTCTGACATTTAACCTGAATCAGAGCTCACTGGAGATGGAGGTTTCGCTTTTATAAAAACAGTGCTCTGACCTCTATGCATTAAACAATGAGAAGGATGCAAAAGACTAGGGGTCCGCAATACTCCTAATCCCATTCTTCAAAGTATTCTGTCAACATAGGAAGAGTTATTTCTATCCAGACCTACTGTATTTTCTACTTACTCTGCCTCCTTCTTTCTGCTCACAATAAAGAGTTCTTGCTGCTTGAATGGAAGGAGCTCTTTGATCCCTATCTGTCTTGTGGGCATTGTCTGTTTGTTGAATGAAAGAAAATAATGTGGAGCATCAACCCTCAGCTCAGTCTCTTTTGGGGTCCAAAGAGGTCTCTGCAACCACCAGCCTTAAGGCAGCTCTTTTGAGAAAGACACCAGGCAGCTTTGTACTCTTCTTCACTTTCAGGCCTCTCTCCTGCAGATGGAAGTCATCTGATTCCCTGCCATTCAGTTTGGATCTTATGAATTCTAAGGTACCAGCTGTGCAACTCTGTCTCTGTATGTAACTCTGCTGTTAAAGATGGCAGTTCATATCACAGAAGATGCTTTGAATTCCATTATTGTTCACTGACATGCATTACTCCAACTCTCTTCAAAGTCCTTGCTTTGGCATGTGAATATTCAATTGCGTCAAACTCGTTTCTAAAACTAAAAGAGACTAAGGCTGAGTAAATTTACATTTAAACAATTTATATACTCTTCTGACTTATTGTTTAATCCTTTTTTCTAGATGAATATTTCAGAAGGAATAAGTTACTTGGCCAAATGTCATTTCTGTTTCCTATGTTGTGCATTCTATGTTGATAGTCAACACTCCTATCAAATTAAGTAAATGCTCTAATTCTGGCCCTCTAATTGTCACACTTGAAACAGAATAGTACTGTGTGTGAGCTAGTATTTAGCATACTTATTTATTTCTGTTTTTTGGAAAAGATGAGTAGCACATAAATACATAAATACAGGAAAACACAAGCTACAGTTTTTAAAAATTTGTTAGTAGGGGCATTTTACATAGGTTCAAGTATTGTTCACTGACATGTTTCAGCACACTTTGATAGCAAAAAGTGAAATATTTGAGAGAAAATATACTTTTTTTTCTGTTCAAGTAAGTTCACTTTTCATGAAGAGTGAAGCTGGTAGCATCTTTTAACTATAGAATATGGGTATTTTTGGATCTGTAAGTGCATATAGTGCAGCTGCTCTCAGGAAAAACAGTCTTCCTCAATTAGAATGATGGTGAATTTCCTATACTATTGTTTTTTCAGGAAAGTGATAGTACATTAGGGCTGATTTAGAGTTGTTTGTATTTCCTTACTATCACAGACCTTCAGTTTTAAAGCAGGCAAGATACTGTGTTTTCTTCCTCCTGGAAAAAATATCCTGTACCATCATCAAAGGGATGATCAGCTTATTTTAAGATACACAATTAATGCAGACAGAGACATTTTTCTTACTCCCACTGAAGTTCAAGAGGCAAGTTTGCTCTCTATGCAAGCTCACGATGAGAAGTGTGTCAGCAGCTACGCAGACAGCACTGGTTCAGCGTAAATGCTGACAAATGTAGCATGTTATTACATAGAACAGAACCAGCACTCCTGCCCTTGCAATCCTTCTCTTCTAAGAATTCTTGCTGTGTTTTTTACTGTCCCATGTCTTCCTTCCTCAGCCATTGTCCCGCAGCCTGCAGAGTTATCAGAGGATACTGAGTAATGTATTCTTTTACTAACTTTCCTTTTCTTTAAGAGAGAAGATGATGACCATAGTAACCACCATACTGGGAACAGCATTTGTGACAACAAAAACGTAGAGGAACACTTCCTTTCCATATCTCAACTTATAATGGAGTATCTGTTTTGTCACACAAGATGCTGGGTAAATTTATTTTACACCCAGGATGCTGAGTTCAAAAAAAAGAAAAAGAAAAACTGGAAAATTGTAAGAAAGTGTAATGTGATTACAAAAACCGAAGTTGCCTTGCAATGTGCCTTCTCAATCTCACATACTAATATCATAAGAGAAGAAGATCCCTTGTTTCCTGACATGCTTTATAATTAGTCATGAAAGAGGCACTGCAGTTCTATCTAATCCCAGTGATGCAGCAGCATTAGGAATTGTTCCAATATTTCAAGGATTGGCTACAAAGAAAATGGAGACTTCGTTTTTACAAGGAGTCACACAGAACAGGCAAGGCGTAATATGTACAAGTTACTCTTGGGGAGATTTCAACACATGACACAAGAGGAAAATTTTTCACAATAAGAATGGTCAGCCATTGACAAAATCTCCCCAGGGAAGTGTTGGATTCCTCAACAATGAACAGTTTTCAGCTGGGCAAGTTGCTGGGCTATCTCGTCTAGACCGTGCATTTACCAAAATTTGGACCTTGAGGTCCCCTCCAAACCTGGTATTCTATGATTCCATGATCTAAATAGGGAAACTCCATCATCCTACACACTTGAATTCTCCTCATAAAATTCTCAGCTTTTCACTTGCATCTAAAGAAGCATTTACATGTGGCTTGCTAATGAACATTTTCATTGAAGTGAAAATGAAATAAAAGGTGCTGTGCTACAAATTAATTCTGTTACGCGGTGCCCAGTCTCCAGAGTAGCCAGGAAGCAGTCCCACATGAATCAAAGTCTGGGAATACTGGCTCTAAAAACTGGCCTGATTGATTAATGTGTCTTTGCATCTGCCTATAGCAAGGTTGTATTTCAAAGTCAGACCTTGGTAACATGTGGGAGGAGGAGTATATTCACTTCATTAATATTGACAAAGACTATTGACTCCACAAAGAAAACCCCAACAAAACAACTAGCAGGTAAGAACACTCTTTTAAAAAAACACAAATGGATTAAATAACTTTGCAACACCTTAGACCTTACAGCCTTTTTTTTCTGGAAGGCCAGAAAGCCAAAATTACAAAGACACAGTAAAAAAAAGTTGGTGCATGTATCAGGGTGTGGGAGAGTACCACAGAGAAGCCACAACCTGCTTCCACCTCCCCATGGGAAGCCATGGGAAGGGCAGTGCAGAGATCTGAGCAGACTGTCTACAAACTAGGCTGGATGTCCAGCTTCCAATGCATCATGCTGGGAACACTGGCAGACATAACAGCTTTTGCAATGTGCTTCTCAAGCCAGTTAAAAGTTCTTGGCTAGGTAGGTGTCCTTGCATGGATCTCTGCTAGCACACTAGGCTCTGTCCCCATTCACCCAGCTCACAAAGCAGAGGTGTCTTGGGGTGACTCCATCATGTGTATCCCCTATTAGGGATACACATGTAGGATACACATTAGGGATACACATATAGGTTAAGTAATTACCTTGGTAATTAAAGCCTGATCTGTGTCTTTTCATCCTGGAAGACTAGATGAGGTCTGCTCTTGTTTTTTAATCCTGTCCTTACTTTAGAGGCTGTTGTACACTGGCATGGGTAACTGCAAACTGCTGTTGCAAACATTTAGTTTTGTAAGGCACAGAAGATGCACAAAAACAATGACAGAAGGTCAATCACATTGTCAGCCATCACACAGAACTTCTGAGGATGGTGAGTTTTTTGCCCTAATGATACCAACACCAGTAGCAGGCCTTATGGGAATGTGTCATTTCACAAGATGGGTGACACAGACCAAAGTGGCAGAGGCTTCCGGCTGGCAGCATCCCAAGAGTTGTAGCAGTTCTCTGACCATCCTGACACAGCATGCCTTCAGGTGAAAAAGCCTTGTAAGCCTTGGCCATGAGACTTGAGCAGAAACCTTGGCAACAGTAACTATGGTTGTGCCTTATCAACACTTAACTTTGTATTCTGGCCCAGTTTTAACTTTTCCAAGTCTAGAGTGACCACTTGGCATGAGCACACATTTGCCCATCTCTTGGCTAGGTATTTTGGCTTGATTGCTTAAAAAAATTATTTATGGAGTTCCAGGTTCCTCTTTTACCTGGATGTTTCTCCATAATACGCTACAAGGAGTTTTCTTCTACATATAATTGTAACCACAACTTACCACTCATACTGTAATTAATTATTTACTAGACATACGCCAAGGACTAAGAGGTTCACTGGGTGAGGGATTTCTTCCTTAAAGATCTACCAGTCTCATACTTCCCCCTGCATCTTATTAATTGCTAAAAAACATAGGCAAATGGAAAAAAAACCCACAGCACTGTGTGCTTTGCCTTCAAGAGATATTATCACAAAAACTAAATTCTTTGTACACGTAAATAGAAAATGTTATCATGGCAGATCTGCTATGGAAAAACCCTGCTGGACAGAAAGACATTTGGAAGAGTAAGGTTATGTAAGTTGAAGAAAGGTCTAATGCTGTAGAGACATGAAAGCAATACAAATAATTTGCTTTCATTACAAGTGCTTCTGTTCTACATGGTACAAATTGCTCTTTCTGCTGCAAATTGAGTATGAAGGCATATTCACAGAAGTTAAAGGACACAGCATTACTTTCTACTTGTACTGTCCCTGTTCTATTTTTGCATTTCATAAACAACTTTCTCATAAAACAGCTGTGATTTTACAGGGCTTCATGCTGCAGGGCTCATCATCTCTCCTCCTGATTTGCATTATAACAACAGGAAGAAGGTTAGACAAAATCTCACAGAAGAAAAATCCTTTCAAGAGCTACCTCCTTGCTGACAAGCAAACCTTGCTGCTAAGCCATGTAACTTGCACAAATACTTGTGGAAAAAAGCAAACACTCCCTTATCAGCCCTAGCTATGTATGCAGTATCTTCCCAAAATAAGGCTTTACTCTCAGACCCCACACCCTTAACCCACGGTCTTTTGCCTTGCTCTAAACAAGTACTCCAGTATAGCATATGTTCTTCTTTCTCCATTTTCATTATTTCCTGTTCAATGTCCTGGTCTTCTGAAGCTAGAGCCATCACCCATCATACATTCTGACCTCACTTCAAAACCTTGCCTTTTTTGATTGACAAGGTTCCTTATACCCCACATGAATACAATCTAATTTCTTGAAAGCTGCAGATAGATAGAAATATTGGTGGCCTTGACCAGAGTCATCCTGGTACTTGCAGGGTCACATCATCTTTCCTCTACCATGGATAATGCCAAATGCAGTAGATATCAGTAGGGCAGGATGGCTGCCAAGGGCAACAGAGAACTGCAACACACTGCCTTGCAGCCATGAAAAGTCTACCAGGAGCTGTGTCACATGGGCTCCACTAGAAAGTGCTGGGCCAGAGCTGTTATGTAGCTTTTCCTCTCCAGGCATGTGGCGTATCTCATGAGAGAGGATCCAGATATCAGAAGAACCCAGGTTAAAAAGAGAAAGCTGGGGAAAACCTAGTAAAAGAGCAGTATTTCAAACATTCATCAGTGTTTGTTAGACAAGCCCTAGCAAAGGTGGAAAACACATCACCAAGAGAACAAAGCTAAGGAATGCCTTGTTTTAACTGCATGCATAGTTTCTTCAGTCACTGATACAGGGCTGCTATTACCCTCTGTATCAACACTACTAGATCTTGGATTCTCTTTATCAGGGTTTTATTGGGCCTATTTAGCATAATCCTTGCAATGGGACTCTGGAGCAGATCCCAAAAGCATTGAAAAATGCCTTGAATTTATTTTCTGACATAAATTTTCACGTGATTGCTTCATGTGGAGAATGATGGCTCTTTTAAATATAATGGAATATACCAGGTGCTATGGTATGTTATTGAAATAGATACTGCCAGAAGTTTCTAGTGTGTTGGTCAGAGTAACATAACAAAAGCTTCTATTTATACTTTGAAGACGTTCTTTCATCAGTACCTTAATCATCTCCTACTTTTACTCAGGGAATTTATTTTATAGATCAGGAGTACACAGGAGAACAGGAATCTTATCTGAAGCGAAAATATGAAAGAAAGCAGTTTTCTGACAGCTTGGTCAGAAATTAAAGAGAAGCATGGAGAACAGTGCCAGTGAAGGAAGTCCATTGCTAAAAAAGCCATTTCTATTATGTAATGAATGAAGACTTATTTCCTACAGAAATACATTGTTTCTTGGCAGTTATCACAGTGTCTTAGTTAATGTTTGAGATCAAATCAACTCCTGTCCATTCTTGAATGATACAGGTGTAGACAATCTCCCCTCTCAGCACCAACACCAACAAAAAAATCTTGCTCTGAGTGTTTAGACTGGCTGGGGGCATCTGTTTGGTCAGTAATACAGGTGAAAATCAAGAAAGGACAGTCAGATAGTAAATAGCTCCTAGAGAAAAAAAACACATGAAAGCTAGGCACCTGGGTAAAAATATTGCCAGACACTCCTTGCAGCACAACATCAGAAAAAAACCCTAACAAAACATGATGAATAATGAATTCTTGAAGGTTTCTTTGTTTTGTTAATTCAGAAAACTTTGAAAAGTCGGTACAATATAGTCACACATTCCTAAGCCCCTAGATGATTTGATTGTAAGTGTTTCATCATCATTAGTGGATGTAGTTTTTCTAGATCACTGTAAAGCCTTAGATACTGTCCCTCACAGCATCCTTCTGGACAAGTTGTCCAGCTGTGAGATGATCAGGTACACAGTGTTCTGGATGAAGAGCTGGCTGAACATCAGAACTTCAGGGGTTGTAGTGTGTGGGGCTACATCTGCCTGGTGAGTAGTCACCAGTGGTATTCCTCAGGGCTTCACTGTAGGACCAGTTCTGTTCAACAAGTTTATCAATGATCTGAATGCAGGAGTTGGATGCACCATTTACTGACAACACTAAACTAGGAGATGCTATTTGACTGCCTTCAGAGACAAGAGGCCTTCCAGAGGGATCTGAATAGACTGGAGCACTGGATAATCAGTGGCATGAAATTTAACAAGAACAAATACAGATTCTGCCCCTGGGATGCAGTAAAGCTGGGCACAAGTACAAGCTGAGAGAGGAGTGTGTGGAGAGCAGCCCTGCAGAAAGGGATCTGGGGGTGCTGGCAGGCAGCAGCTCAGTGTGAGTCAGCAGTGTGTGCCCGGGCAGCCAGGAGGGCAAACCCCATCCCGGCTGCATCAGGCACAGCAGCACCAGCTGGGATGGGATCATCCTGCTGGATTCAGCCGTGGTGCGGCCTCACCCTGAGTCCTGTGTGCTGTGCAGGGCCCCGCAGTATGAGAGGGACGGAAAGGTCCTTGAATGGTCCAGAGGAGGACAGCAGAGCTGGTGGGAGGGCTGGAAGGCACATCCTGTGAGGAGCGGCTGAGGGCTCTGGGTTTGTCTAGTTTGGAGAGAAGGAGGCTGAGGGGTGACCTCACTGCTCTGTACAGCTTCCTGGGGAGGGGACCTGGAGAGGGAAGTGCTGGTCTTTTCCTGGCATCCAGCAACAGGAGATGATTCTGTGGTTCAAACTGCATCAGGGGAGGTTCAGACTGGACATCAGGAAACATTTCTTCACCAAGAGGGTGGTCAAACACTGCAACAGGCTTCCTTAGGATGACGGTCAATATCCCAAACCTGTCAGTGTTTAGGAGGCACTTACACAAGGCCCTTCATAATTTGCTTAACTTTTTTTCAGCCCTGAATTGGTCAGCAGTGAGACTAGATGATTGTTTAAGGTCCATTCCAACTGAAATATTCTATTCTATTCTATTCTATTCTATTCTATTCTATTCTATTCTATTCTAGTCTAGTCTAGTCTAGTCTAGTCTAGTCTAGTCTAGTCTATTCTCAGTATATTAGACTTGCAGGTTTAGGGACTATTTCTAAGGATCTGAAGAGGTAAGGGAAATATGTCTACTGTCAGAGGCCTGGAATTTAGTACACAGGACCCCATATCCCCATCTGAAATTTTCTACATGTTCACAAGATTCTGATTTAATATATTAAAATTGGGCAAGATTGCCTTAAGTTTTTTTAATAGGAAAAGATATCCACTCTTGCTCTTTAAAGCCAAGTAGCTCCTACCCTGGGGAAATGTTTTGAAAAGCTCTCGTTGCAATTTTTGTGACATTCAGTGTGACTATAAAGGTTAGAAAGATCAGTAGGTGTTGCTCCTTTTCACACTTAGACTTTCAGCTTACACTTTTAAAAAAAAAGGAACACGATATTATATTCACTATCCTATGCTGCAACCACTCTATATACTATATTCACATATAGAGTGGGTCCTGAGTGAAAAAGCTGCCCCAAATTTAGTACAAAGAACAAGGCTGGGGCAGGTGTGTCTGGGTAGTGGCATGAGCTGTCTGCCACCAGTTAGTCCTTTCCAAAGCAATATTTTGGCAAAGAATATATTAGGACATTAGCTTCTCTAAAAGGGCCCCACAGATGAAAAAAAACTACTCCAGAGGATAAAAGAGCTTAGCTGTAAGGATTTAAGGCAAGCCATGCCTGTTGTTCTCAATGCCAGAGAACGGTCCCTGGCCAATTTTACGTACTACTGTAGATGTAAACTTGGCTTGGTTTGACAAACTAAACTCACCTCTTGAAACAGCTACCAAAATGGTAGACTGCTCTTTCCAGGGTTGTCCCTTTTAATCCTGCTGCCCAGATCCAAGCAACAACTTTCTGCAAGTCCTTCAACAGGATCTCTGCAGTAGACTTCAGCTGCAGACTGTTAGCTGACAAAAGCTATTGAATCTGTGTTCTCTGTGTCACACAGCAGTTTGTTTTTAATATTCCAGACTGGCTAGCCAACAGCCTTGGGGAAACTTACTGCAAGTTTCCTGAAACATAATATAAAGGCAGTTCTGTTTATCCTCTGCATTTCACATGACAGAGTACAGGAAAGATTAAATGAAGAGCTGTATGTGCTGATTATTAAGGGTTACAATTGAAGGTGAAGAGCATTTTAGACTTTTTATAGCTGCTATTGTTCCACTTTTGGAAAGAGAGCTCTTTTTTTCAGTTTCCAAAATACAGGTTAAAATGCTTGTCAGCTCAGAAAGATGACAAAATACACACAAGAATGCTACAGGAATTAAGGGGCTCATATCTTGGCTTTCATAACTTAGAATTAAAACAAATCATAGGCAACCTTTCACACTCATTTGGTGCATTACATACAAAACTTCAAAGTTTCCAATATATAATGTATAGAATTCTTGTATGAGCATCTCCAGTCTTGATAAACTGGATATACAACAACTGGACATACTGCAAACTGGAGACCAAAGGCCTCAGCTAACAATTAAAATGTTCTGCTCAGATTCTACACATTCTGGAATAATAAATGATACAAGTAATTACTTGTCCCTGAAAATTGCTGTATGGGTTAATCAAAGAATATTTGAATAACATTTATGTAGTGTGCTATTATGGTCCAGAGCTTGTTTTTGTTTATTTTTTTATTAAAGGTTCTTTAAATGGCCAAAAGACAATAAGATAATGAAAAAGGACAACTGAAATGTCATGACAACATATCTTTGCCATTGGCAATAGCAGCTGATGATATACAAATAATTTTTAAGTCACAGAATACTAGAGGGGCACATTTCTATTATGTCAATCTTTTCAATGTGATTGCACTCCTAAATAAACACGTATTTTGAGATAGTATTGTTGTTTTCTGGCTTCAGGTTGCACTCTTTCCTTATGTGCATCATTGTAAAGTATGCTAATTGTGTTAAGAGTGTGAAAGTGGGTGGCATAAAATTCTTTAGCTGAACTGCAGATCAGACTCTGTAGGTTTTTAACCAATAAATTGTGCCTCCCTTCTCATAGGACTTTCAGGGACCTTAAATGAAGTGGAACATCAAACATCAAAGCCTTGCTTCATTAACTGTACTTCTTCAGTGAAGAGCATGGGAATTGTGGTAAGTAGGATGCAGGTAACTGGATTAGTTAGCTGTCTTCAGTCGTAGCTGCACAAACTTGGGAATTCTTGGTTTCGAAGTACATGCTACTTATTCTCAAACTGCATCCTTCCACTGGATATGAATCAGCCATGCCTTCGTGCACTTGATTTGTCAGTCAGAGCGACAATGAGACTTCTGCCCAGGCAACAATATCAATATATGTTTTTTAAACTGTCCCCTTTTTTCATCATCAATATGCACTGTTCTGTTCAGGATCTTCCATGGCAATTCTGCCCTCAGAGTCATCATTGCATCTCTAACTGTGTGAAACAGATAAGGTCATATAATCCAGTCTTCTTTCAGAAAATTAATATAATAAAAAATGATATGATAAAATATGTGATGTTCTACCTACAGATTTTTACTATTATCCTTAGGGTTTTAATCGTATTTTTTATTATTTTGCTGGTTCCTATCTGATATATAATTCTTGTTTATCTCAAACCAGAAAAATCTGTTTCCATATTTCATAATGACTCCCTAAAAGAACTTCAGAGAAATTAGAAATTCCTATTACAGTTTGACCTAAATATATAGCACAGACACTTGCATGGCACAGCTGCTTTCCAAGAACACTTGTGTATTTTAGTAACGATGATCTCTGTAAGTGGATTTATCAATGCACGGATTACTGGAAATGGACATGTTCTGACATTGGAAATTAAAAAACCAGTATCCTCCTTGTTCTGAAACAACCTCGAGAAACAAATCTTGGGTAAGAATCACTTGGCATTACTGAAATTGTTTTACTAAGACATGTTTTCACTGATGATTTATGTTGACAAATGCAATTTTTGTAGCATTTTCCACTTGCACCTGGACAGTCTTGCTTTGAGCGCTGCACCCTGTGTACTGTAGCTGCACCCTGTGTACTGCAATTGTGTAGAGGTATGGGGTAAGGTAAAGATACTGTTCTTCACTTTTTGCACAGAAAAGTGCAGGACAATGTCAGGGCTCCACCCTGCAGAAAGGTAGCTCTGTTACTTTGTTAAGTACTTGTTTTTCTCCAAACCAGAATAGACTTCTCTGTTAAATGATCTTAATTGTGGAAGCAAAGGTGCTTTTTCTCACTCTCTTAAAAAGCATTTTGGACTGGTACATGCATCCAGTTCAGTCTTCTACTGAACTTCTTCCTTTCTGCTACTAAACACACTGGCAGATATCATATATTTCAGGGTAAAGAATAGTAGAAAGAACAACTAAAAGTCTTTAAGCAAGAGAAAGAAAGAAAAACTGTGACTTAAAGTATTATTTTCCACGGAACTTGGGAGGTGAAGGAAGTCAGTTGCCTGTGGTAAAGATATGAAAGAAATTCTTATATTTTAAGGTTTAAAGCTAGAGCAGGGGTTTGTTATTTTTTTTTACCAGTGAAAAACATGGATTTCCACTAAAAATATCCTTTCTGCAGATATACAGGTGAGTGTGTCTGAAAACTAGTATTCTCAGAGTTTAACACAAAAATTGAATTAATTTCATGGAAATCAGTATTTAATTTAACATCTAATGCTCCACTGGCAATATTTCTGAAAACCTTTAATCCACTCTGCCCAGCACAAAAAAACCCAAGACTGTCTGCACAGTCTCCTGGAGAGAGGTCTTCATGCTATGCTGAATACAACAACTTGTCAGAAGCTTAAAGAGTATCTCACAATATTTTTCTGCCTTAGATTGTTAGGAAACTTACTATTACACCTGTCTCTTTGTCACATTAAGCAGGTAAACAATGGAAAGAAGAAAATTCTCTGAAAACCATGAGTTACACTTTAAAAATCCTAATTTATGTAAAAAATTAGGCAGCCATCTTCAGAATAATGAAGAAACAACCTGGATGCTCAGTGCAAAGTACCATTTTCTCTGAATGCCGGACACACAGATGCATTTAAACATCATGTTTCACCTGAGACTTTCTGCCTCAGCCTGAACTCCCCCATTCTTCACCAGTGCTACTTGATTCCTGCCCTTTTATGTGCTGCTCTGCCACCCACCGGCCTCTTTATTCCTGACAGAGACAGTATAGTGCAAGAAAGAACCTATTTTCCTACATACATCAAAATGATTATTTGAAGTAGGCCCACTTGAAGCACCTTTACAGCAAAAGAAGCATTATTTCAATGTGGCACTTGTACTTTCCCAAAATGAAGAAGTCTGTCTAAATGAAGTGTTGCTAAGGAGTGGGACATAGGCCACCCAGCACTCCAGCCTACCTTGGTCACACCTATCCTGGGTACCACTAGGCTGCTGAACTTTCCATGCCCTTTGACTCTTATTTAAGAACAATGAGTAACTTCCACTGGCATTAAAAGGGAGCTATGAATGGCCCATGCCACGGAAGGCTAAGACCAGTGGATTTAATTGTGGATTGAACACACTGCTATCTAAAGTGAGGCTGCATATTCTAAAATCAAAACTTAAGAGTTGGGAGGCCTTGGGTTCTACTTACCTGCATATATGAGTTAATACCAAATGTGGGGAGAAGAGTTCCCACAGACTGGAAAGGTCTCTCTCGCCTTTGCAATTTCTCTGTTATTGTCTTATGGCTGTGCTTTGCATGTTAAAGACCATGTTGTCTTGTCCATGGGAACACTAACATTAAATAATAAAGCTTATTTTTGCACTTCCAACTCCTCAGCTCCTCACAAGTTATTTTTGTGTTTTGAAAATTAAAATGATACTACTGAAACAAAACTATTATGCATTTAGAATGTTTTGGAAAGCTTTTACAATTTTACAGAAAAATGTCAAACCTCCCCCCAGCATTAAAAACAACCAACAGATTGCCAGTTTCTATTTTGACCTGTGAAAGAACATGATACTCACTAATTTTTATTTAATATAAGGCATAAATATGCTACCCCATATTTCCATGTTCACATGAAAGCACAGCTTTTTATAAAGGACATCCAATATTCTGCTATGATTAATGAAACCCCTGTCTGTAGCAAGCATCCAGATAACTCGTGGACATCAGATGCTCATACTGCCCTACCACTTAAGCAAGAGTGCTCATTCCTGAATTCATGCACTGATCATTATAATAACAGTACTCTTAAATGGCATCAAAAGTGTTGCTGCTCTTGTCTTGTTAGATAGCGTATCATTTGAAGAGACTGCCAAAGTACATGCCCCCACATCTGGCTTACACTTCTGTTCTGCTTTTATTAATGAAACATGGTAAGCATTAGGGTGCAGTTATCCAGCCAACTTGACAGCCTGGTACATCCCTTTTATTAGAGGCTAGAATAGTTACAGTTTCCATAGTCATCAAATTGACCCTTATTTTAAGTGGCTTAAATTCTCCAGGGCTACTTTTAGCCCTGTGTTTTCCTCTTGTAATAATGAAGAACACGTTCCTTTTAATGATGGTCATATTAGACATCCTCTCAATCATTGTCACTTGGAAGCAATTAAATTAAATCACTTTCCATGAAATAGGGAGAAAGAGAAGAAAAAGACCAAGATGTAACACTCTGATACTATGAGCAAACTACTGTTGAACATGGAAAAAGGAGGTGGGAAAAAAGTAATTCTCAAAATGTATTAAGAGTGATGGGAACCCAGAAGCAGATTCAACTACCCTCAAATGAGGGAGCCTGGTGAGTGGAGAACCCTTGCACATTAGAAGCACAGGCCCATCCAAGTGTCAGGACCTGCAGCTGTGAATTGCTGCATCAGGAGAGGGACGAGGAGACCTGTACACCATCCAGCGTCATTGATCAGAGCACACAGCAATTCAGAAACAAAATCACCTTAATTTCTGAAGTATTATTTAGCACGTAAGCCCTCTAGCTAATGTCTACCAAAACATGAGACACATAATAGGGCACAAATGCTTTTCAGTAGGCCAAAGGCAGATTTCTGCCAGCATATCTGAGGTAAAGGTAAGACACTGAAATACTGAAGTCCAGGGATTTTACTACAACAAACCAAAACTAGGGAGAAAATGTATCAGACATTACAAGAAACAGATTGGCAAAATTTGTGAAGTTTTATCTTCACTGACTCCTGATCCCAAGCAGCACCCTTATTAGCTCATTTGCATTCAGTGTTTACCTTAATGTTCCCCAGCTAGACTTAAAAGTTACGTAAATCAGCATAGAGAAGATACAAAATTTCATTGGGTGCTAATTAAGTTTACTTCATGGGAATTTCGGCTTCAGTAGAGAAGGAATAGAATCAGACTCACTCGTTTTGGTGGTGATTACCTGAGCTGAACTGCTTGCTCCACAGAGCCACACTAAGGTGAAGTATTCTACTAACCTTTTTGAATCAAATGTTCAGAAGAATAAAATATTGTATTATGTTCCATTATTATATTTTTAATATAGGATAGCATACTGTACTAGCTAATACTTTCATATGAGACAATGCTCTAGTTGTCACAAAACTCACAGAAGTTTAGCAGCAACTGAGGATCCTGATCTCCGTTTTGCCCTGCCACGCCCCTTGAACAGGTCAAGAAGCAGCGACTAGGCTTGCAGTCAGTTACCCACAAACAATTGCTCTTCGGGTCTCTTCGGGTCTCAATCACACAGGTGTAGCGAATCACCTAATGATGTTTGTTCTTCTCTGTTGGAGGGAAGCAGGACTTTTGTTTGATCTTGAGAATGGGCTTAAAGTTGTTCCCCTATCTCTACCTACGACTGATCACACTTGTGTAGACACTGAGCTCCAGAGCATCTATAAAAGAGAAAAAGAACTAAATTTCAGTGTTTCTGTTCTCTCCAGACATGCTTTCTCTTAGCTATCTTCAGGTCCACAATCAATTTGTCTTTTTAGCTCAGATTATTCTCAACTGGGGGAAGAAGCTGAGGTATTTTTCTAACAAGCACCGTGCCTGCCCATGTCACCCCGCCAATAACTGTAGATCTGGATTGCTTTCTGTAGATTGTGTGTGTCAGGAAAAAGTGAAAAGAAATAAATTAGAGGCATTACAGTAGCCAAGATCACAGATTTTGAATGAAGCTGTTTGGCGCAGTATTTTAGATTCACATTTGTTAAAAATAGCTGTCAAAGTTTTATGTCAATCTGTTAGCACAATGTTCAATTTATCTTTCTCCTCAGCAAGGTTGCCTGGAAACAGAGAAATAGTCTGAGAAATTATTTTCTGAAAGTGCAGTAACACTTGAGAAATCAATATGGCCACTTCGGTTTTATTCAGAGATTTAGAACCTCTGAGATTAAAAACAGAAACCACAAACAAACCAACATGTAGTAATCTTAAATACACCTGGTGCAACCAGCAATTTGGAGGTAAGTCTTTGTTCAGCACACAGCGATCTGTTACTTTCACAATTGTAGAGTACACTGGTATCTCTCCTGGTGCAAGTAATAATCACATTCAAGGCAGAGTTTATCTTGTAACATGCAAACTTAGGACTTAGGGCTGACTGGCTTACAGGGAGAAATGAAAGCAATTATTTGTAGCCACAAACCATGAAATTGCAGCAAGAGGTGCAGCGAGACCACAGAAGTATCTGCACCTAGAAGATAAACAGAAGTCTTATGGCCAGAGTAGCTCATTCAAACAACGCTGCTGAAGAGACACACACCCAGGTTGGCTATAACAGCTCATATACTGTTACATGTCATGCAGGGCTATAGGGCACATAGGCAAGGACAGGCAGCAACAGAGCGATGGCTGGGGTCAGTTATATTACCTGGTCAAGGGGAGAGATGATCTTGCAAGGTTTTTCAGAAACAGTTCCAAACTGTGAGTCTCTCATTTGACTGTGCTGAACTCTGTGCTGATGAATAATGGCCTTTAGGGAACACCTACAAAACATAAGCATCAGTCACTGCAAAGAGCTTTTTGAGACAAAAAGCTAGGTTGTACGATTTTTTCTAATGCCAAAGATCTACCAAAGCTTTTAATTTATTTTCTTTATTGGATTATAAAGAGATTAAAGAACCCAATACACCCTTAATTACATGAAAAAACATAATCACACAGGTTATCCCCCTGAAGTTCTTGGGACACACGTATGGGTTTAAACATACTGCTTGATTGGGTTCCACAAGTTTTTGTCAGCTGTATCTTGACACAGGTGATTCTGCTCCACACCACCCCCCCCTCCTTGCAGTTGTGCTCTTCTATTTTCCACATTTCTCAGCATCTTGCCTTTGCACACACCTGAAGAGCACAAAAAATGCTGAACAATGAATATGCTGAATACTAAACCATGAATGCAACAAGCACAGGTGGATGGAAAATGTTTCAGTGGGGTCAGTTGCACCATTGTCCAGTCAAGACTTCAGGCAGATGCAGGCAGAGCGAAGAACAGTAGGAGTAGGAGAAAGTGCCTGCTGGAATAGCAGGGTGAGCAGTTTATATTCAGTACTTCATACACTGCACTTCACTATTCTCATTCTTCACAGGTTGTCTGTCAGCAGGCTCATTATTTTCCTTTTAATTTTCTGAGAGGAAAAAAGATCCAGCTTGATTCCTGTCAGTGATGTTGTTTGCCGTCAGTGGGGACAGAGGGAGCACTCAGTATGCAGACTGATCAGTTGCACTGCTTGCTTTTGACCATAGAAACATGCCTGTTTTCTGTCTCCTTGAACGGAGAGTTTTGACATTTTTCAAAACCTTGTCCTGCTACAACTAAATTTACTCCAGGATTCCCATTGAGTTGATATGAAACATCCTGCAGTCATATGCTCAAATCAAATCAGTGCAGCATGGGTACTCACACTGAAAATAAAAACAACGCCTCAAAGAGGAGTTTATACTCCACATACATGAATCTTCCTTCCCAGAAGGTTACTTACACATGGAGGACAGAACAATAAAATGCATAGGTCAATTCCTGTTCTTATTTCTATCTGAGAAGGAGAAGTGTAATTCATTTGTAGCCAGAAGTTGTTGCATATTTATATATTTTACAGCAAATTTGACACAAGACAGGAGGGCGAAGAGCCAATATCAAGCAACCTTTTGAGTTTCGTGACCTTCAGCTGTAGCTATGATGACTCAAATAATATAACATGCAATTTCAATAACCCTACAGGGATGCTGTTCATGAGTAAATGCAAATTATGGTGAACTTATGCATCCCTGGAGATTTACTCAAAGAGAATACAGAGATGATTGCCTTTGGGATGAATGAAAGCTGCAGTACTCACTGTGCTATACCCACATTAGCTTCTGTGAGCAAGACATGAAGAATGATGGCAACAGAAAGAAGAGAATTGTTCTCAGGAGGGTTCCAAAAGAGCTGCTCCACGGGTGAACGCTTGTCAGAGAAGCTGGGGTATCTCCAGGGCAACTTGTTTCTATGACGCTCATGCCACAAGCATAAGGTATTGACCCGTACAACCCTATAGATGTAGGCCTTGGATTTTGGCAGTCTTTCAATATAGCCTCTGCCTGCACATTGCTGTAGCACTGTTTTCAAGAGTAGTTAATCCATGGAGAAAACTCAGCAGCTCTAATATGGACACCAGCATATGCACTCAGGGAGATGTAGCCTGTTCTCCACTGATGCAGATACCTGTATGCTAAGGTGCTCAGGGATACAGGGGAAATTTTAAGCATAGTCAGAACAAGAAACAGTCATCAGGAAATGATTATCAAGTAAAAAACCCACATGGATTAAAATGTGGGTTTTTTTCACGGAAAATAACCATAAATGGTATTTCATTTACAATTTACCAATGCGAGGATCACTTTCAACCTCTTTCTTAATAATGTATAATATAAATGCCAGTACTTCAGAGGGCTGGAGGTTGTGTGTGTGAATTACATTCCCATTCACCTGAGTTCCACCTCACCCCCAATCACCTACCACCTCTAATGATCATTATTTGTAGTCTGCTTTGTTGCTCAAGGCTGGTGGGAGGGTGTGCTGTAGTTTTACTCCCTGAAAGCTCTATTCACCTCACCAGAGTGTTACTACACTTGAAAACAGAGCAGTGCTAATTAATTTGAGAGAGAGACAAGTGAAGTGGCTACAAAGTAAAACAGTGTCTTTTCTGCAGTGCCTTGTCTTTGTTGTGATCCACAAGATGGTCACCCACAAAAGAGGCCTTTCAAAGGGGCACCCTTAACTGTTCAAGCAGAAGGCTTTATTCAGACGGATCTTTAATTAGAGGCTGTAAAGAAATGGTGGTGTGGCAAGTAGCATAGAATACACTTGGGGTTATAACAGTGAAAGCAACGGAGGAACTTGAACAGTATGGGAAGGTAACAGAAGAGGGATATGGGTCGGAAATTACAGATGAGTTTTCAAGATGACTTGGTTGAGCCATTCACTGAAACTGATCTTTATACAGCCTGCTTGAGATTTCTAGCCCAGGCATTGCAAGTTGTATGCTAACAGGAAACTGTTTTCTGGTCTGCCTTGCCACTTGCAGGTATTTGTTATGCACAACAGGTGCTTTGTGAATGGCTAAGAGTAGCTGAACTTGAATAGCAATGCTAGGTTCAGCAAGTCTGTAACTCAGATGATGTCTAAGACCTTACCATAGATTTTCACGTTTAGTTGGTCACATGGCTTCTGCATACACATATGTTGTACAGACTAAATGGTCTGAAACTCCCTGGGGAAAAAAAATCTTATACAGAGACAAGGTGGGTTTCACTGACTTATTAGCCCTCCTTCCTTAGATACCTAAGAACAACTAGACATTGCATTTAGAGTAATTACAGTTGGTCTGGTTAATGAAAAATTGCTTGTCTACATGAGGAAGCCCAATTTGAAAATCCATTTATTTCAGGAGTGTAGGGGAGGTCTTCTCCCTCACTGTGCTTCACATTCCTCTCCAAATCTCAACTGAACATATTGTATTACAACAAATCTGCAGAAACAAAAATTGTTCCGTTTTGAGCTGTCCATTTCATGGAAGGAGGAGGGAAATAGCCTCTTACTACATTTGCAGAATTTCCTTGTGTCTTGATCCTGAACAGTATTAATCTTGTTCTGATACTGAACAGGAAAGAGTTCAGAGGAGATCTAAAAAAGAACCTGAAGGCTGATTGACACGGAGAAATTCAGAAAGCTGGTACGTTCCCGTGGTCTCCCCCTGCTTCCCGTTTTATTAAGAAACTGCGAAACCTGGAGGGAACGCCAAAGATGACATCAGCACATGAGAACATGCTGTTCTCCTTAGGCAACCTGCCGTGAGGAGCTCACTGCTGCCCTCAGGCCAGACAGAAACGCAGGACGGGCGTCACTACAAGAAATAACACTATATAATTTTAACAGCCAAGACAGAACTCGGCAACACAGAACCGGCCATCGGAGCCGCCAAGCCGATGACACGTCCGCTCTGCCTGTGAGGACAGGGCGAGGGCGGCAGCGGCTTCCTCAGCTCTCCTCACAGGCCTTAAAATGGCGGCGGGCGAGCTGCGAAGAGGGAGGGAGGAGTGCCGGCACGGGCGCCCGCAGACCCTCCTGACAGGGGTCAGGCTGCGGTGCCGTCCGGTGCGAGCTGAGGGAGTGCTGTGTAGCTGCCAAGCACCTGCCCCAGGCGAAGGGCGCTCCGGGGGGCGAAGGGGGAAGAGAGGGATATGCCGCACTTGCAGCCCTCCCTCTTCCCCCTTCGCTTCGCTCCGCGCCACCCGGAGCAGCGCGTGCCAGAGCCCGCTGGGGAGACTCGTTTGTGTCGGGGAAAGGCTCAGCCGAGAGAATAGTAATTAACAATTTTTAAACGAAGTACCGGTGGTGGTTTTTTTGGTTGGTTGGTTGGTTTTGATTTTTGGGTGGTTTTTTTTGTTTGGTTGGTTGGGTTTGGTTGGTTGGTTTTGTTTTACTGTTTTGTTTTTTTTTTGCCTGTTTCCCTCAGACTTACAGACAGAAATGAACATGCGGTGTATGATCTAATGGTACACTGGCTCTTCCTTCTTGTCATTTTTGCCTGTGATCTTGGGACCCCAGGAGATAATCACCCTTTAAATGATACATGACTACACCCTGCACTTGATAGACACCCAGATTTAGACGTGCTCAAGAAGAATTATTTTTGCCCTGGTTGCTCAAGGTGCTCGAGCGTGTTTCATGACCAGGACCTGTTTCATAGGACCTGAGGGAATGGCCTGAAGTTGTGACAGCGAGGTTTAGGTTGGATATTAGGAAAGGATTTTTCACGCAGAGGGTGGTTGGGCACTGGAACAGGCTCCCCAGGGAAGTGGTCACAGCACCAGCCTGACAGAGTTCAAGAAGTATTTGGACAATGCTCTTGAGCATGTGGTGTGACTCTTGGGGATGGTGCTGTGCAGGGCCAGGGGTTAAAATTGATGATGCTTGTGGGTCCTTTCCAACTCAGCATATTCTGCTTCTGTGAACTCAGGCTGTGCATGGCACAGCTGGTAAGATTTGTTCACAAAAGCACAACCTTGTAACAACTGTAGCCACTCCTTTTTTTGGTGCGAAATGCACTGTGTGATACACAGAGACTGCATCAAGACAGCACACAGCCCTGCACTCATTTCTGATGGACTCACTGCTTAAAACTGTTGTAGCTAGAGATGGGGAAGTAGGAAATATTTCTTATATCCCACTGAGCTCCGTCAGGTGGGATTACTGGCTGACATCTGTTCAACTCAATCTTGAGTCCAGACAGCTGGCTGTCAGGATGAAGTGTCCAGTGTGAGAGACAGTCAGTCTGCACAGAAAATTTTGTAGTTGCTCATGTTCACAGAACCACAGAATGAAATGGAAGGGACCCACAAGGATCATTGAATCCAAATGGCCCTGCACAAGACCAGCCACAAGAGTCACATCATTTGCCTGAGACCACTGAGTGCTGTGACCACTTCCCTGGTGGATTCTGTTCCAGTGCCCGACCACCCACTGGGTGAAGAACCTTTTTCTAATATTCAACCTAAACCTTCCCTGACCCAACTTCAGGCCTTTCTCTTGGGTCCAGTCACTGTCACCACAGAGAAGCGATCAGTGCCTGCCCATCCTCTTCTCCCCACGAGGAAGTTGAAGACTGCAATGAGGTCTGTCCTCTGTCTCCTCCAGGCTGAACAGACCAAGTGACCTCAGCTGCTTCTCATACAGCTTCCCCCAAAGGCCGTTCACCATCCTTACGGCCCTCCTTTGGACACTTCTAATAGTTTAATGTCTTTCTTACATTGTGACACTCAAAACAGCCTCCAGCACTCGAGGTGAGGCTGCCCCAGGCTGGCGATGCTGTGCCTGATGCACCCCAGGACACGCTTGGCCCTTCTGGCTGCCAGGGCACTGCTGACTCGTGTTCAACTTGCCATCGACCAGGACACCCAGATCCCTTTCCACAGCACTGCTTGCCAGCGTCTCATTCTCCAGTCTGTCCATACATCCAGGGTTGCCCTGTCGCAGGTGCGGAATCCAGCACTTTCCCCTGTTGAACTTCATATGGTGGGTGATTGCCCAGGTCCTCCAATTTGTGGAGGTCCCTCTGCAGGGCCTCCCTGCCCTCAAAGGAGTCAACAGCTCCTTGCGGTTTTGTATCATCTGTGAACTTAGTATGCCTGCCAGTCCTGTGTCCAAGATGTTGAAGAGCACAGGGCCTAAGAGGGAGCCCTATGGGTTCCCCACAGTCTCATCCCCCAGTCTCAGCCCTGATTTCTTCCCAGACCTGGAAGCAAAGCTCCTTTTCGCCCATTTTTTTGCAGACCCAGGAAATTCAGTTGAAGATTGGCTTAAGTATTTAAACTTACTGATTTTCTACAGTACTTTCATCTGCCTTTCGTGGATTCTGCTGCTGCTACCACTAATGAGAAGCTTATAGGTGTAAATCTAGGATGGGATTCAGAGTCAAGTTCTCATTTTGTTATAGTGTAAGGCATCTGTTATGAATTCAGCACATGCAGCCTCTCTCACTGATACTCGGAGAAATTATGTTAAATGAGTAGAAGGTATGCCACGTACATGACCTGAGCAAGCCAGTTTATATTCACAGTTACACTGCTGTAAAAGTAAGGTAGTTCATTAAATTCTAGTGGTGTCAGGTTTGTACCACTGAAACAGTCATAGATACGTATGCATATAAATGTATTTGCATTTTTCTTTAGCATGATTGATCTAAGGCTTGGGAAGGCAGTTTGTGAGTTTACAGAACATTCACTGTTAATCCACAGAGTGGTGCTGTTGGCGTACTCTGGATGTACTGCAGCAAAATACAGATGTTTCTTTAGACTGTTTAATTTAGCTAAACTTTTGTCCAGGTGGCATTGTAGCTAAGGACAAAATTTAAACAAAATACATTTCTTTTCGAGGCATTCAGCCTTTCTGAACAATAAGGGGTCTGTTCTAATTGCAGTTCCATGTATCCAGATTAATTTTTGTGTTTTCAGCCGGGTTCGTGTAATGTTACTGTTGTTTATAAGTGAAAGTTAGTATTCTTTGGCCCAGTGCAGGACTGGAGAGGACTGTCTGTCCTTGTCATATCTTTTGTCTTCAGTGTATGAGATAGTGTGACCTGAGAGTTTTAGCTGTGGACTCTGCCATCTGGAAAGGCTTCCATCATTGTGAGGTTCTGCATACAGGGGAGCCAAGTGCAAGAGCCAGGGTAACCCCTCTTGCTCACCAAGTGGTGTGTGTGATAGTTACTGGTGTTCTCTACGTCATGACTCTGCAGGAACACAGTACTGGCTCAAATTTCTCTACATTATGCCACCACATGCCCTTGTCTAAATTTTGCCGTGACAGTTTAACTCTCTAAGAAGAAGAGAATATTTCAGTTCCAATGCCCGTAAACTGAGGCAATTACCAGTGAATCCTGTTTATACCATTCTGTACCACAGTGATAAATTACTCTTGCTCCTTTAAAATTTACTGCTGTATTGCTTACTATGGAGAATTAGGCTACCTTTACCTGAATTGCTGACCTAACAGCTGCAAGTTCACAAGAATAAAGTTCTTTTTACCGTGTCAGATAAATCAGCCCTCACAGGCCTTTCTGCCCTTTCCTGCATTCTCTTTTCTGTCTACTTGGAATCCTTGACTGTCAATTTCAAATGAGGAAAGTAACTACTGCTTCACAAAACAGTGTGTCTTGATTTTTCTCGGGTATCACTGCTTAGTCTGGCTTGAATCTCCCCTAATTACACAATAACAGTGTAAGTCCAGACTTTCTGCTATAACTGTAAAGTAGAACTTCAGACAGTTTGGGTTTGAGAGCTCAGTTGATGTGTCCAGTTCTATGAGAATCATTCTGACCTGGTTTTTATTCAGTGCTCTCCCAGCTGGCTTAAAATATTTACAAGATATTTGTATGAATGTATTCTGAGGGACACTTGATATATTTTATCATAAAAATTAATTGCTATTCTAGAATGGATAAAATATTTCTAATGGCTTAAAAATTTATGGAAGTTGAAACAAGAAGACTAGATCTCCTGAGGACAAGGTTTATCCTTGTGTGAGAAATTTGGAGCAAATTCTGTGCAGAGAGTCTATATTACTTTACAGGAAAAATGCTTATTTTATGTCAGTGTGAAAGACTATTATTTATTAAGGCTGCACAGAGAATATTGCAAAACACTGATGAGAAGAGAACACACTGCCAGTGGAACACTTGATTAATGTGCACCATGAGTCAGGTGAGTTTTTATCTCTGCATCAGCATATACAAGGTCTAATTTCATAAAAGCTGACTCTGTCATTTTTTCTTTGCTTAAACTTATTTTAAGATATACTCCAGTATCTAACTTTTAACTGTTTTACTTATATATTTTAAATTGTGTATCACAAATTTCATTAAAACCCACAAACTTTGCCAGTGGCAATATGTGAAAAAGCTTTGCTTGAAAGAGTAGTTTCTTCAGCTACATCATACTTCCAGTATGACTGCTGCTGTTCTCTGAGATGCTGTTCTCAGTTGCCAGAAAGTTCACATCTTTAGGAGGAGAAATATTCTGTGTTATGTATCTGGTTGGGGCTGATATGTATCTAAAGTTTAAGCTCAAGTAGTTCTGCCTTTTCTGGGAATATGTACAGAAGAATAAACATTCTTTGTGGTTATTGAGAAGACCTGCATGCTTTGTAGAAAAGTTCTAGCTGTGGCAGGGAGATTGCTCTTTTGCCAGATGGTGCTTTCTCTAGCCTCCATCTGGTCAGGTCGTACCTTTGAAAAAACTTGATTTGTGTTTGGTCAATAAAATCTTTTTTGGAGCCATGAGCTAAATTTTGCCTAGAGATTTCAGCTTGCACTGAAGGTTCTGTATCCTCTGTCACACCTTTCCTACTGCCCTGTATACCAGTGTGAGGCCCACAGAACAGCAAGAGCATACTTACTTCCACGATGAGCATTTTTCAGTACTTGCCCTCACTGAGTATGTAGAGGGCCTCTTCCAGATTAGATGCTGGAACAGATGGTCAGTGTAGCTCTCACCACTATCAGGGCAAAGCAGCATAAGGGGCTTATGGAAAAACCATTCCTCCAGGTAGAAAATGCTTTCTGCTGGAATTTGAAAGTTGAAGGTGGGATTTCCAATTTATACTTTCCTCCATGGCCGGAAATCAACTTTGAAATACACTGGCAAAATATATTTCATATTTTCTTTCATTGGCTTATCTAGTTAAAGGTCAACAATTTACATGCATTAGCAAGGGCTCTTTTAGCCCCAAATGAGAATCCATATGGTCTGGAATTTCTGTTTTTGCAGCAAAAGAGCAAAGTTAATAACATTACAAGAAATTTAACACTCCAAAATTAAGCACTCCACTCTCCCAGATTTGTGATGTGCAGTCATTCCTCCTCCTGCCTTATTTTCTATGAGTCTTCCAGATCCTATAACTAATAATTCAAGGATTCTGGAGGCAGCAGCCTTATTTACTGGATAGCTTTCCTATCTTCCCAAACTGTCTGTTCTCTAGAACAAAACCCAGAATTCTGCAGAGGCTGTTTGGAAAAACAGACTATACTCACATGCTTAAAAACAGCAGAGTAGCGTATGCACAAAGGGGCCAAGTTTCAAAACCATAGTATTCTTAGTGTCTGTCTTAAGATTTTACACTGCAGAGTGTTTGATTTTCCTTAGTTTAATGTATCTTCATAGATGGAGAAGAGGTTGTAAGATTAGCTGAAGAAAACCAAAATACTGATGCAGGAATAATCTTACATTGTTTGAAGTGGAAGTAAACTAGGTATCAGAACTGGGGGAATAGTGCGATGTAAACAGATTTCTCCCTTTAAATATTTATTCAATTTCCTTTAAGTCCCATTTTGTTTCCTTTCCACGTTGGTTATAATTAATGAAGAACTGGTGAGCTGCAATTTTACAGAGAGGCAAGGACTTAATTTTTTAAATACTTAGTTTAGAAAATGACCAGTGTGAAAAAGTGTGCATCTGTTTCAGTTCAAGTAACAACAAGGCATTTGGCACTGGCCGGTTCCTGGAAGTTTGGCGCTGTGGGCTTTGCAGGCACAGCTCCATTGACTCCCCCGAATAAGCCCAAACACTCTCCAACTGTTTGTACTTTCTGTTCACTCAAAATGGAATTTGTCATGCCTTCATCTCTGATCCTGTGATGCTCTGACACATACTGGTGCAAAGCCCAAGGGCTGCAGGTGGGGAGTGTTGTACATAACCATGCAGAGTTAAACAGTGACAGCAATTCTCTGCTAGCAGTTGTTATACATCCTAATTTTGTGGTCAACTCTTGAATTGGGTAAGTGTATCTATGACTCTGTTTCATGTACTCTTGTAACAAAGAAGTAAACAAAGGGAACTATTTTCTGGCCTTTAAAATACTCTCCTTTCCCACTCTTAAACACTAGCCAGAATCAATGAGAGTATCTTTGGAAACATTTAATCTATTCAGCAGTTAGGCTTTGTTATTAGTGAATGGCTAAATTCACATGGCCACTAGTATTCTTTGTAACACTAATAGCCTGAATTAGACAGAGTCTGAAGTTTTGCGGTGTGAAACTCATGGTTAGGGTCTGCCTCCTAAAGAAAAGGGCTCCATGGCCTCTTCTTCCTTGTATGTCTTTTCTGTCTCTCAGGTTCTTTTGAGGCATTATTAACACTGCACATTAGGCAGGTAACATTTGTCTGAAAACAGAGTCCTTTTGGGGAAAATTTGTGGTTTTGCATAGGATGAGACAGAGAGTAGGGAAATAGCTGGAGATTAGTCTGTTTTCCTTTATACTTTATCCCAAAATGTTAATTGGGTTTTTTAAATTTTTTTTTTAATGACTCCGTATAAGTATTAACATTTGCTTTGGAAATCCAGTAACCTTCTGTGAAGACAAAGGGCAATACTCCATATATTCTGCTTGATGTTTTCAAAAGGATGTGACTATGTATCAGGATAGATTCACCTATGAGACTGTCTCACAGTACCCATTGCATTTCCATGTGGTAATCCAGACTTTCTCTATTCCGGATTTGTATGCCACTGTTGTAAAAACAGGCAATGTCATTGTCACACACCCTTTTCAGGTCTCTTCTGGGGCAGGTAAAGCAACCTTGGACATGCACTGCGGAAACAGGGCTGTAGTGTGATATGGATCACACTTTGTAGAAGCCGGAGGCCTTTTATTGTAGTGAAAATGGAAATGTCTCTGAAAATGTCTAAAGGGGAATTCAGACAGTAATTATTTTCTGAAGAATGCATGGAAGTATGGAGTTGTCTTTAGAGGCTGATGGGCTTTCTGAAAAAGATGAGTAATTCAGGACTGTGTTTGTCTTGGCTGGCTGGGGTAAGGACAGATCTTGTTGCCTAAAAGGGAAAAGTAAGGAGTATCCGAAAGGAGCTCAGCTGAAGGACATGGTATGGGAAGAGGAAAAAGGACATGTAGAGGAGATGCAATCAAGAACAGATTTTTTGTGTGTGACAAATTAATACTCTCTTACACTCCCTGGAATCCCACCTTCTCCAGTTGCCAGGACTTGTGTGTGGGCTCTTTCAATGCCATACTTCATTAATGACCCTTAAGGGGCTAGCATTAACACCTGTTTGTGGTTATTTCCTGTCACTGTTTACTCTCCCAGATGGTACAAATACAATATGCCCAGTGTGTTAGGCATTTGGCAGTAATACACCCTTTGCCAGCTAAATGCCATTCATGATAAATTTGGCAGCTATGTCCTCTTAAGTCAAAAACAAAAACTTAGATTCTCAAAATAAATAGGAAAGAAATAGCCTGATTGTTTCTCTTTCGTCTTATAGTTTGTTTTCTTGTACCAAAAGGGTAGAACTCAGAAGAATCTTAAAATGTAAAGGAGTGCTAAGACTGAGATGGGTGCTCCAGTGCAGTGGGATAGGGTGTACTCATGTGATCCTGAAACTATTATTTCATGACCAGAGGGTATGTGACTTCGGTCTCGTGACTAAAAGGCAGAGATTTTGGAAGACACTGCTGCAGAGCAGAATGTAGTTTCTAGATCTTGAATTAAGTCTTGCTGTTGCCTGAGAAGATATTTAAAGAACTAACTGGAGGAGTGATAAACAGTGTTTCTGGAGTGCTCTGAGAAGTCGTCCAATGCTGGCCAAAATGTTTTGTGTGTGTGTCATGCATGACTTCAGTTTTCAACTCTCCCTGAGCAGGGAACATGTCTTTTTCTAAGGACTGTGATGTACCATGTCCATTTGGAGTTCTAAGGAAATGTTTTATATTGACAGAAATAAGAAAAATACTGTAATTACTTGGCTTTGTCAGAGATAAAAATGTTAAGGACATAGGCATTTGCTAATTTCTAGCCCAGTGGGCAAAAGTCTAAAAGGTGAGTAAATGAATCCCCATGCTAACCCACTGACCAGCTGTTTGCTAAAATCATTCATATATAAAATGCTACATTCTGCACAGGAAAGGTCAAATGGGGTGCTTATGCCAACAGTGGGCGTATAGATGCATTTTCCCAGATGAAGTTATTTAGAGGCTGAATCCCTGACAGCTGTGCCTTGGTGACAGACATGATGGTACAGCATTTATCTCTGGATTCTGCACAGGCACGTATCCAAAGCTGATTATTTTACTAGATCAAGCAGAGCAAAGACTCTTGTGGAGTTGCGAATGTAGTCATTTACTCTTGAGGTCCTTACCAGGGCGCATGTCTGTCTTTTGTGTGTGTGTATAAATGCTAAACTCAATTAAGAATGTAAGTCAGTTTCAGGACAATTTAAGATACAGATTTTGAGTAGTGTTTCTTCACTCATAAGATCTTATACATCTGAGTGAATATGATGTTATTCATTCATCACCTCCTCCCTCTATGATGAATAATTTGTCAATAATCCAGTCAAATCCAGAGACTGGGTTCTTGTAAGTAGAAAGGCTCTAAGAGAGAAGATAAAGAGCAAGGCAAAAGCTGCAGCTGGAGAAAAGCCACTGAATAGTCGGCAACCAATTCTACATTCAGTGTGGATCAATGAGAAGTCATCTTCCACCAGGCTGGCAGAGGAGAGAAGGTTTTTTAACATAAGGGGTATGTATCACAAATAGATGGTTCTTTTTACATTCCAGCACTGCACCTGCGCCATCTCCAACTCGCAGAGGAGGGCAGTTTATGGGCAAAGGGTACCCAATTAAGTAACCATTGCCCTTGTCCTCCTCATCATTTTCGGTTGTCATCTCTTTGAAGCAATCTTTAAGCATCTGTAGATGTGGGATGTGGCTGCAGTATGCCAAATGTACTTACGCTTAAAGATTTTTCTGTAGATTTTACCGATTGTGATGTCCAAAACACTTACATATTTGCTAGAAAAGTAACTTTCTTTTTCATTATGTGTGGGGCCAGACTCATGCATGCTACATTCTAGTGGCCATGTGCAAGCTGGTCTTTTAGGCAGGCAATTAAGTAATTGCTTAAGCAGATGAAAGGTGTTAGAAAGACAGACAGAAAGACTCAAGATGTCTGGCTTCAATGGTAATGATTATAACCTGAGGCTTCTTTTGCTCCCTTCTGTTTGATGACCCTTTATTGAAGTAGGTATGATAACAGAGATTAATTAATTAAAGTCACTATGTGGGCATGTGCAAACTGACTAAAATTTACTTCAGGTAATGTGTGTGCTAGTAATAAAAATAGGACATATTTAGAAAAACAGGCTTGTCACATCCATACACTCCAAGAATTAATAGTTTACAATTTCTGGATCATATGATCTACTTTTCTCAGTTAACATAGTCCTACGAAAGGCAAGGCCTTATCTGAAGAATCAATGCCTCTTCAGCTCTGAGTGTGAATTATCTCTAAATTTAGATAATCTTTGCCTGTTTTACAGTGTGTTTCTATAATCACCTCTGAATACCATTGCCCAACTGAATGGGCACACAGCATATGCTTCAGATTCTGGAAATGTCAAGCAGCTAACTCAGGAGTTGACTTTTTCTATCCAGACAGGCAACAAAAGCTGGTTTATTTTGGAAGTGACCTCCTGCTTACGTCTTAACTCCATACTGATTACTGAGGTTTGTCTTCTTAAGAGGTTTGTGTATTTGGTTGTACAGTAAAGAGTGAGGTGTGTATTTTGAGGCCCAGGCTTAGATTCAGAGGGGTTAGAACCACTCCCTCTGTGTGAAGAAGCTAAGGTTTTTAGTTTTTTGTTGTTTTTTTTTTAATGGAGGAGGCCGTGTAGTACAAAGCTAGCCTCTTTCAGCACAAATGTTTGACAACAACTCTTGGAATATATTTAAAGCTTTGAAAGCCTTTGGCCTGGGACTGAAAAATTGGAATCTCCAGCAATGGCTGGGTGACAGATTTTCTCAACAACTCGAGAATAGTTTCTCCTGTACTGGCAGCCCTGCCCACTCAAGCAGACTTCCAGAGAGCCTGTTGTGTTCTTTCTGCCTGCTTTATCCATGCTAAAACTAAATAATTTGGAATTAAGTGACAATTTAAATGCTGATAAATATTGAGATAGAACTACCTAGCTTCTCTCACAACTGTGATGACATGGCTGTGGTGACAGCATTAAGCGTATTTGTGCATGCGTATGTATATTCACATAACATAAGATGTTATTTCCAAAGTTCAGGCAGAAGAAATGTATTTGTGAGAGTTATTTCTCTCCTTTTAACTTGGATTAGCATTTGAAAGTGTATCATCTTTACAGGTCTGCTTGATCCATCTATTCTCTGTCTCTTACCTGACTTTGAAAAAAGTAAACCACATGTCACAGATGCAAAGAACCTGAGCAGGAAAAAGTAGTGCCGTGTCTACTATTCATTCTCCTGAGGAATATCCCTAGAGAGCTATGGAAAACCTGTGGAATTCCAAACCTTTACCTACAAGTTAACTAACAAATAATAAATGAGACATCCTTGTGTCGTCTGAGATTTCTCTCTGTCCCTCAGGCATGCCATTGCCAGTGTGTGCTCAGGGCAGTCTGCATAACAGTCACAAGTATTAGGAAGAGAGCTGAGAGCACTGTTTGCAGTCTTGGGCAGATGGAGCATCCTTAAAGATGCTTTACTTCAGTCCAGACAGTATTACCCTGGACATTAGCTTGTCAGCTCAGTGCAGGGAACATTTTTCAGTATGAAACTAGGATTTTCCAGTCAAAGCCCATTTGCACAAGTTTGGATCCTTTTTATTTTTAATGACTGTTACTCTCTATATTCTTACTCCCATGTAACACACATTTTTTATCAGCAGCAAATGGGAACACTTTGTTGAGCACACTTATTTCTAGTTTTAATGGTGTCTTTGTACTGTGAATAATATATTCAGCATGATCTTGTGCCACAGATTGTCATCAAAAGAGACTTCCTTCCGGAGAGTCTTTCGCTTGGCTATAACACTAGACATTTTTTTCTCAAAAATATTAAGAAGATTCATTAAGGATAAGGCTAAAAGAGAGAGAGAAGATCTTGAATTTTCAGTTCAGGGAGATGACTGAAGTGTCTAAAGCAAGTTTGTCTTACTGATAAAGTTGGACAAGGATTGCCATTCTGACTGATTCCAAATGAACTTCTGTTACTGTTCCCAAGCCATAAGCTGCCTTTACACCGTATATGCACTTTTGTGTCCATGTACACCAAATTGCCCTGCCCAAAGAGCAACATAGAATTACTCTATAGTTGTAGCTATGCTATGAAATTTAGCTGGAGCATCAACTACTGGGGTGTTGTTTGTAGTCAGAGGGTTTTATAGCCTTTCTTGACATGGATTTGGCCCACTCCAACTAGAGTTCTCCTCAAGCTGTTCCTGACACAACCTGGCAGAACAAAAGGCCTGAGCATAATTCCGAACAGGCTGTTCATATGTGCCTGACTGTCACAGAAGTGGGCTGTTCTGTTCCCATTCTGTGCCTGGGAATGCCACTGTGTATATATGTAATTTAGTCAAGAGTGATTCATCTCCAGTCAGGCTCAATGCGATCAACTTCCCCAATGCACTAGCAGCGCTGCTGACCATGGTGTTTGAAATTTGAGGACTTTTTCTCTGCTTCGTGTCCCTCCTGTATATGAAGAGGTAACAGCCTTGTGACTGCTGTTACTTGCAATCATCATAACTTTATGTGCCGTGATAGGTCCCCTTTTCTCTTGTTCAAATGCACAAACTAGAAGACTTCAAAGGAAGACAAGAGTTGTTTTTGCCATTGTCCTATTGCTTGGCTGTTCACAGAGAACTTCCAAGTATAAACAACATATTCTGGTGCAAGCTCCAAACTGTACTTGTGCATTTGGAGTTAACCCAACCTCCCTATTTTGGCATTGTGATACAGAAACAAGAAAGAACAATCATTATTATTAAACAGAATACCAACTATTGTCAGCCTGTAGCGTCAGTTGAATATCCGACTTTGATCAAATTTCTGAAGGGCTGAATGGCCAGTGTGTCCACTTTTATGTAAATTCCTACCAGAGGACTCTCAACCCTGTCAAAAATCAGGCTTTATATTTTGGTCCTCAGATATGGTCTTTAGAAATCTGTTTCTGAAAATCTGGCTTTGCTAAATGTGGTTTGTTTAAAATAAAATCCTTTGGTTCCCTGAGATGCTGCCTAGAGCTCTAGGGGTAACACTCCTTCTTTTTGTTTTTTCTGCCTGGGATTTTCTGGGATTACAGCCTGGAGAATAAGGTCTGTAATAAGGCTGCTCATGCCAGTGAATTGATTAATTAAAGACTGTCAGATTCCTTACAAAGACCTGTTCCCCACAGTAGCATGACTATATTCATAGGCTTGATGTTATACTGAGAGTCTTTATGGTAGAAGCAACTGCCTTCTTTTATCCATCCTTTTTTTCCCTGAAATCTTCAAGTCTTCAGGCTTCTCTACTTCATCTCTTCTTAATGAAAGTGATGACTTTCAGCTTCTTGTCCTTCTTGCTGAAGTCTTCGCAGGCATTACATATTGCCTGCATCTCCTTCTCATCCATGAGGATTTCAAGTAAAAGAAAAACAGCTTTTTTTTCACAGAAATATTTCCTGTGTTGCAAAAAAACCCCGACATAAACAATGAGACCCCTTAAAATTAATTAGTAGTCATTGAAATTAATTTCTTGCCCAGTGAAAAAGACCAATCAGCTAAAGCAATTTTTTTTTCTGTGTGTAGAAATCAAGGTAATACAGTCTAAATTGCAAGAATGTTTGCGCCGTATAACTCTGGTGTGCCCTTAATTGTCCCTGTGGGTGGTTTTTTTGTTATTTTGTGAATAAAATTTTTTAGCTGGAATTTTGTTTTTCTCCTTCCTGCCTTGAAAATAATCTGAGAGATATGGAAACTGTGGTATGAATTATTCTTCAGTTTCACACAACAGAACTGAATAATTTTTCTATGGCTTTGGTCTTTGTTCTGCCTTCTTTTCTGTTAAAACTCAATGTTAAACAGCTGTTTGACTTGCATGAGTGGTGCTTCTACTTTAGTTCAAGATACTGAACCTGTGTTTAGTTATTCCTAGGGAAGGAAGGCATTGTTTCATGAAATCTGTAGGAACAGACCTGTAGCATTTTTTGATGTAAGACTCCTTCAACAAATTGCAGATTTGCTGTAGTGGAGAGGATTTTGTTACTGTTTGGTCCCATGGCTTGTTTTGGGCTTCTTCAGCATTCTGAGCTCAGTACTTTTTTTTTTTTTTTTTATGTTGGGGCTGATATATTTTTGAGGCATTTCTTTGTATAGGGCTATGGATATTTCATCTTTTCTGAAATTGCTCATTCCAGACCAGTATTCTTATTTCCTTCTTCACTGATTATCTGGCTGAGATAGCACCGGGACAACTGTTTCTCTTATTAGGTATCTCCGTCTTCTAAGTTCCAGCATCCCATTTGGTACGCTTTAATATTTGTCTGCTTCATTCTCTCTGTGTGCTGCTTTGCATTTTTTATTGATTTTATTTACTTGTGAAGACTAGAAAATATTAAACCTGTTAGCCATCTTTTGTCCATTTTGCAGATAGTCTGTAGTGGTTCTGAAAATTCTTGTGGAGTTAATAGATGCCCTATAAAAGCAGCCATTTCAAGCATGCTCATTTTCTCTTTGACTGGCTATTTATATTCTTCAGTTTACTTTATAATTGCTTTGACAAACTCATGTTTTTTTGTTTGAAGTTCAGTGGTTCATCCTGCAAGATGTGTTAGAATTATTTAATATCACAAAAGTTATGTGTGATTACTTCATATTTTTAACTGAAAATTGAAGTTTGTACTTTTTTTGTGTGTTGCATAGGGACACATGGTTCATGGGACAAAGTCTGCTTTTGTATTCCTTCCGGACTGATCATCCCTCATGGGTAATATTTAGTTATTTCTCTGCAAGGATGTAAGTAGCCCCACTGTTTGAAATGGAGACTTGGGAGTACTAGGTTTCTAATGAAAGAGGTTTTGGACCAGATTTGATCAGTTTGGACCATTTAATGCTGATGGGGAGATGTTAATTGTAAAAATACGTACAGTATGTTCTGTGAGTCTTTTCTTTCCACGTAATCTGTAAATAAGAAGATTAGATATATTACAGGGAAGTGAATCTTTGAGATCTGTAGGATTAGAAGATTGACCATTGACTTCAAAGAACTAACTAAATGCTTTTGAACATTCTGCCTTTGACGTTATTTTTGGGAATGCTTGCGTAGCTGGACAATGGTCAATACAAATCTTTGACAGCAGAAATTGGCCCAAATTTTCTGCCTTTTTTAAGGGAGGTTTTCAGCTTTCAATTTGCTTTATCAGCAGACCAGCTAGGTTCTGTTCTTTGAACTGAGGGATTAAGATTTGGAAAAACTTGTGAAATATGTGGAATTTTGCAGAAGATGTAGAAAAGCTACGTCAGAAACCATTAAGAAAAATGATGATTCAGAGATGTCTGTTGTGGCTCAACCCAGAACTATTTGAGACACCACAGCCCCAGTGAGTAGGTTTTGTGCAAACTTTTGTACTGTTTAGTGGCTGATGACTCCACTTGGCTTGTGTTTTGCTTCATTTTTAGCCTATGGACAACATTGGTAAGGAGAATGATTACTCTACATTCATCATTCCCTGACAGCAAAAAGGCATTCTGGGCATTTGGAAATGACACCGTAATTTTTTGACCCTCACAGCAAATCTCCCAGGGACTTCAGAGAGGCCGTGGTCATGCAGACATGTCAACTTCTATACTGTAAGGCCGCATTTTGATGTGGAGTCAGAATCTGCAGTACATGAGATGACTGTCATGGTGCTGTGACTGTCAGTGTCTGCTCTGTGGTCACTTCCCAAGCTTCAGAGAGAAAGGGCTTCCTCCTGCTCTGTCCCTTTTTACCCAGCACAGGTGGTACATCATTAGAGCTTCTCCCTGTTCTCATCCCCCCAAAACTGTCCACATAACAGTGAAATACTGACTTCTTGAGAATGAGGAGAATTCAGTTGAGTAAAAAAGTCTTCCTCTTCCTGCACATGAGGCCTTAAAAGCACCTAGCACTGAGGGATCAGCCTTCAGTCAATTTGCTGCAGGCTGCTCAGTACTTCATTGCTGGTGTCCCAAGGGGCTCCACTCCTGACTTAACAACCTTGTTTGTGCCGACCCTCAGCAGCCTTGAGCTTTTCAGCAAGGCCACTGGAGAGCCCTTGAGAAGAGAACTTTGTGGAGCACACAGGCAGCTTCTGGGGTAGCAGGGATGACAGGAAGCTCTACCTCAGAAGATGGAAAATTCCATCTGCTTAGTTCTCTCTGTTCCCTGAAGTATCGTGCCTGACAGTTGCTTCTCTCATACATCGTTTTCAGGTTACACCAATGCTTTCTGGAAGTCCTGAGTCAGCAGACTTTGTTTTCATGTGATGTTTACATACTGTTCTTATCACCTCAGGTATTATTTCACTTCCTTATCTTGAATGTGCTTGGTACATGAAGTTATCTGACCTCTGATCTTTCTCCCTCCTCCTGCTTTCTTTCCTTGGCAGCTGTAATTTCTACATTTTCTTTCCATAATAAACTTTTGTCATTTAATTTCTTCTTTTCCAGTCCTATTGTAATTTGTATAGCTTTCTACTTGCCTGGAAAGTTATTCCTAAGATTTCAGTTGTCCCTACAGGAAGTGTGGGTCTTGGTCTATATATCTATCACTGATGTATAGTATACATAACTGACATTTACATCTGACCTAATGATTTGTAGGATCACATGATAGAGAAGTTGTGGGGGAGGGAGGGTGTCATAGTCCCCTTTAGTTTTTCTGGTAACTTCTTTGTTGCCATGTGTTTCTAGTTGTCTGGTTTTAAATATCTTTTTTGTGTGCTCAAAGTGTAACCCAATTTAATAACTTTCACTGTTTGAAAAAGATTTGTTTCTTCTCTCCAGATAAGAACCTCAACTTTTCCTTTCACACTCTTTATCTATTTTTGCATTATCCAAAACCAGGCTTTCTACTGTCATATACTGAAAGATCAGTGTCAGTTTAAAAGCTCTACAGATAGGACCATATGTTTTCAGTGTCTGAAAATTAGGGACCTGAGCCTGTATTCCTATTGTGTCAAATTCCCTAAGTTTGTTTGGATTTTTATGTCTATAAAGGAGGCTCTGTTTGCTTTTAGTGTTGGATGTTACATATAGTACATGGCCAGAAGAGACTGTTCTGATCCTTCTCAAAATCCCTGCATTTGATATATCTGAGGACCACACTTGACCAGTGTCAAATTGGAAAGCCATTCACTTGAATAGCCAGCAGGAGTTTAAATCTTTTTCAGCATCTGCTTCCAGAGTAGACTCTCACTATGACCTCTGCCTCATTTTGTTCCTAGATGGATGAGTGTACAGCTGACTGTCTTGAACTAAACATTGTCTTTTACATGTGCCTTTCCAAGTGGTGCTAATTCAGAGGCAATCTGAACTTGTCATTATTTTATGTTAGTCCAAATTTCATTTCAGTGCCATCTTTCTAGGCTTCATTACAATTTTACCTGGTATTGTTAATTGTGCAAAAAGCCATTGCAAAAACCACAATTCCAATTAGGATGACACTTTATTACATGCTTCTTAGTTTGGCTGGTCCTTGTTAAGTGTAGTATAAATCTGCTGTCAGCTTTGGTGCCAGCAATGTGGAGTGTCCTTGGAGGCTGGAAGGCACCAGTGCCTCCATTTTCTTCGTAACAAGATAGTGTGAATCTCCAGTCAGGTGCAGTATAGGTGCTACCTCCCAACACTGCTCCACTCTGCTTTCCCAACCCAACCCCCATTTCTCTGACTACCCAGGAGACCCATTTATTAGACCTCTCTTGCAGCATTTCATTTTCAATCAGTTCTCTGGTATGGAATTTTCATCGTATTCTAAACCATCTCAATACGTGAACTTGAACACTTCATCCAGACCTCTTGTACAGCTTTTGGATGCAAGTTTTCCATACCTGTTTTTAATTTTGTCTTTCAAAAATCAATTGTTTTAGTAGCTATGTAATGTGACCTTGTTTTTTTAGGTTTTGGGAGTTTTGTTGTTGTTGTTTTGTTCCTTTTTTTTTTTTGTGAAATGGAAAATATTTCCTTGTGATAAGAGGGAAGTTTGTCTCTGGCTTTTTCTCAGCTATAAGATGAAGTTATATGTCATAGTTCTGGGATTTGTATTTTACTAACAGTAAATGAATTTTTTTCTGGGTCTGGAATGCCTCTGTTACTGGGATTCCTTTCACTCCCAGCACTCTTAGAAATCTTCTTACTGTCTTGAACTCTCCATGCCACTGATTTATGTCCTTCTGTCATGCTACAAAATTTCGATAAGCCTGGCTTGTAACTTAGTTTCCTATGTATCGTCCTTTTTATTTACAGTAGAATTTGTGCACTTTATTTAGAACATCAAGTAGGAAGAAATTTTTTTTTAAGTAAATTTTTTTAATGTTGTTGTTCTTAACCTTCTAACTGAAGGTTCCCTTCCCTGCCAGCTTCTTATGCTCACAAGGAACAATTCTGGCAACATGTATTTGGGTAGAATAAGCTTTTTGTCTGGCACCACATCTTTTTTTTTGATTTTATGTTTCCTTTCGTCCAGTTCTCTGCTATTCCTGGTACACTTAAGCATCAGATAACAAACAGGCTGCTAAGTGGGATCATTGCTGGTTTTGGGCTCTAATTTTTTTTTCTGCTTGTCTGAGGTTCATTATTTCTCCTAAATTGTTGCCACATGAGCATCAATAAGGAGACAGACACAGGAGGAAGCAAGAGTTGTGCCTTAGGGATTATACTCTAGGGGACACTGCATGCTGTTTTCTGATATGATTAATCAGCTGAAACGCACAGAGCTTTGTAGTCTGAAGAAATCCATTTTGAAAGGGGGTCTGTTTGGTTACGACTGAGATAGGAAGGTGAGGTTTTCCCCCTTCCCTCACAGGCAGAGATTTCACCAAGGACATGGCAGAAATCTTGGTAAGCAATACTAAGACATGAAAGTGGGGAAGGTATTCAGGCTCAGCAGTCAGGCTTTGATTTGTATGCCACAGATATGTGCATGGAGCATGACAGGGCTCTTGAAGCCAGAGGTAAATGCAGGCTGCAAAGGTCTGGGCAGAGCTCTGGAGATAGAAGACTTGGCTTTTGCAGGACAGCCCCCAAGCCCCATGGTATACAGATAACTGCTGGACAAATGTGGCCATGGGGAGGCATGGCCAAGGGGTGCAAGAGGAGGGGTTCATCACTTGTACTCAACAGAAGAAGATCCCAGCACAGTGTTTAGTTTGGTTGGTTGGTTTTCAAAGGTGAAGAGAATGAAAAAAACAAACTGTGATGCCATCACGGCACAAGGCTCAAAAGCCCTACACTATGACAGTAGTGGTCGCCCTCCCTATGGATTGTGATTTCATTTGAGGGTCTTCACACAGGTGGACAATGTGGATGAGTGGCACTTTGCAGGGCTGAAGTAATATCAAGAAGAAATCAAAACACTGGGAAGCCCTCTAGGAGATGCAAACATGCCTACATGAGGTCATCTTTCTGGTATGCTGATCTTGGAGGGTCTCTATGTAAGGAGAGCCTATGTGAGGGTCAGAATATGCTGTGATTTACCCAGAAAGTGCCTCTGGTAATTTCATTCCCCATACCACTCAATAACAGCATTGGCTATCCTGGGAGCTGTCCATGGGAAGGGTTATTATTAAACACAGGTTAATTGCTTCTTTTCTTGAAGGACTGGAATAGGGGCACGTCCAAGAGTCAGGAACAGCTCAACAAGAAGGATTAGAAGTGTCCTATTGGTATTTGCTTTGGCATATGTAGAAGTGAAAAATAAAAATTCTTGGATGTGGCCCAGTTTAATTTTAGGTCAGAGAAAGCTCTATATTCTTCCAACCTGGCTATTTTAATTGTATTATGAAAATATTCCTGCAGGTTTGGCCACTTTATGATCAGACCAACTCTTTTGTAAAATATGTCATCCATTTAAGGGTTTTTTTAACGGAAGAAATATGGAAATGAACAGCTCTGCTTTCTTTAGCTCTCTAAAGTACAAAACCATTTATTTTAAAATTTTAAAACGAATTCTTTCTCTCATGTGAGATCCTCTCTGCCAAACCAGGCACCTCAGCACAGTTAAAGATAAAAACCTTTCCAAATGCTTCTAGGTAGCTTAAAGTGAGGTTATGTAGGTGCCATGCCTTTTGTTATAAAATATTATAGAAAGAACTCTGATGGGAGAGAAAAACTGTTAGGTTTTTTTCAGAGAAAATGCCTTTGTATAAACACTGATAGGAGTAGGAAGGCCTAATGAAAAAATACAAATTATTGATTTAAAATAAATATTTACAACATGTATTTTAGCAGGACTATACAAATATAAACCAGTTCATTTTCCACCTGCAAAAAATTGTCTGGTTTTATTTTTAATGCCTATGGGTAGGTAGCAGGAAATCTGTACTACTTACGTGAATCCTAATCCATCGAAATATTTTCATTGCTGTATTCGTTTGGAACCTCTGTAACTGTGCTGGAAAAAAGAAATAATAGGCTGTAGTACCACTCATATGATTATTTCTAACAAGCCTAAAAGTTTTTGCTTTCCTGTTCCTCAGCCTGAGGAACTCAAGATTACTCGACTTGCTGCTTGGATTCTGTTTGATTTTCTTGGGTTTCTGGTTTTTTATTAATAGGAGACTGGAAGGTGTATTGAGTGTAAACCATCAATGCCAGTAGCTCTTCAAACTTTTCCATTCATTTGACAAAAATGTTCATGGTTTTTTAGCAGTATGATTTTTAGAAGATTTGATTCTGTTTAATATCAAACAGTTGGCCTTTTTTACCTTTGTCTTTTAAAGTTCTCATAGGAAAGAAAGTGTCAGTAAATCAGCATCCACTGAATGCGAAGAAACATTTTTGTCAGATTTATACACCTACTCCCAGATTTTCTGTGCCAGGAGGATCTTGGCTCTCAAGCACGCCTGCAAAATACTTCCTAAAGTGAGACAGCTATCAAGGCACTAGAAAGGGGGAAATACCAATTGGAAGCAAGTAATTCTCCAGTAGTGCAGTCTGAAAACCTGCTGAATCTGATCCCTCCATAGCAAGCTGCTGGGTAGCACGCTGCTCAGTGCAGTCTTCACTGACTGTAGTGTGGCAAATAGAAGGACAGTGGTAAGGCAAGATATACAAATATCAAGTGTTTCCAAGTCTCGATGGCTGCATGTCATCAGTAGAAGGATCACGGATTTTCACCAGTTCAGGATGTGAACTTAAAAACCTGCTGGGGTTTGGTTTGACCAGTCACTGTTTGAAACAGACATAGGTAAATGCATTTTCCAATAGCGGCTTTTATTTGCCCGAGCAAGAGAGAGATGTGTTGAGTTCTTACCAATTACAGGCCTAGAGTGTAAAAAAACTCTGGGTGACTGGTTCTGATTTTGACCTTGCTATTCATAAGAGAAAGACTGAGCTCTCTGAGAATGTACTAACACATGGGAACTAGTTATTTGCTCTCACTTTAGCTCTACAGACTATCAAAAAGTAAAATAACACAACACACTCTGGCTTCAAGGCATGTTAAATAAAACAGTATTGTATACACAGAGTGAACAATATGTTTCAAGAGAAATGCAGCACGTTAGTATTTGACATTAGTAAATAAACATTGTGGTAAGGATGACCAAGAAAGACTATGATTTTTTCATTCACATGGGATGAATATTATTCTTTTATGCCACTGTTTCGCTAACACTACACTGATGCCTTAGGTTTTAACTTTTATATTTTTCAAATCCTGTACTGCCTAGTTTGTAACTCTGAAGTTTCTTCAGCCTGTTAGCTGTTGTTCTCTCATGCTGGTTAGACATAACTAACCTCTCTAGGTTTCCACATCAAGGACACCAGGCCCCAAGGTGTGTAAACTGAAAGCCCCTAAAGGGAGGGCAAACTTGGGGTAATTACATCATGAACTGGGGTTATAACTGGAGGATTAACCCTGATATGCAAATGAACCCCACTTAGAAAAGTGTGAAGAACCTGTGATCCAGGGTCCATCTTGGGTGTAGCCTTTTGACTGCCCAGGGTGTACCTTTGAAGGCCCTTCAAATAAATACCTACCTTTATTCCTTTATTCTTGTCTAGTCTCTGTTTTAGGTAGCCAACCTCAAGGCATCAGCACCATATATGATACTCCAGGATAATCAGCCAATAAGGCATATTTTAACTGTTGTGAAAGACAGGCAACATGGCAGTATAAGTACCAAAGCTTGTAAGTGAGTTGCACGCTTTATATGGAATGGCTGTTTCTGGGTTCCAAAGTCATCAGCTTACTCTGTGAGCAGAGGACTTTGCATGCTGGAGAATGTGGAGGCAAAACTGCTGTCTCCTGAGATTACTGCTGTGTCTGAGGGGAGGCGTGAGGCAGGTGGGTTGTGGAAAACTGTGAAAGGACTCTTTCTTCCATTCCTGGAAACTTCTCTGCCCTGTCTCCATCAGACCATGGGGAAGCTTAGAGGTCCGGGGTGAGATCCCAGAGAGATTTGTCAAGAACTAGGCAGGCCTGCGTTTGGGATGCCTCCATAGTCTACCTCACCGTCCATGACCTGCTACTTGGGACTGAAAGTAGGATGGATACCCAGAGATCCAAGTCACCAGGAAGCTGCAGGAATATGTGCCTCTGTTACCACTTCACTCTAACAGGCACAAAACTGGGCTAGAATATCTAGACAAGGTATTCTTACCCCTGTAGCTCTCTTTGATGTGCAGAGAATTAACTGCCTGTGGGTCAGCAGTAAGTCATAGCATAAGTCAAGCAGCCTTATCATGAAGTGCAGCTCTAATGGTAGACCAGGATCATCTGCCTCTCCCAGGCTCCCTGTTCACTTGTGCAAGGTCAGGCAATGAGACGGTGCAGCTGGTGGCAGCTCAAGTGCCTGGGAAGGAAAGATATGGGGTTTCAACTTTGAATGCCCAGCACTGTCATTTAGAAGGACCTTGTCCTCCTTCTTGCTTGAAGCCAACCAACTTGCTCTGTTCAGAGAAAATGTTATTGTATTTTTTAAGGAAAAAAGGCTTTGCTGACCAAACAACTTTGTGTTCTGCTAGCTCTAGTAACATTGCTGTGTGGAAAACGATCAGCCCTGGAGTTTTAATAATATGTGAACTGCAGTCCTGCTCTGCAAGCGGATGGGACTGTAATAGTGTCTGCTAAAACTATTCCTGCCAAAACAAACACCAGGAGAGATTTCTTTTCCGTATACTGAAGTCTCACTTTAGCACTTGCCAGGGAACATTTTCCTCCTCCTGTCTTCTGCCTGTGCCGGACAAATAAGGAGGGCACTGCAGTACTGGAGGACTGCCTGAAAGGTTATGGGCTGCAGTACTTAATGTGGTGCTCTCTATATGTTCAGAAAGGGCTTTACTCTTTCATTTCAGAGCTTTTATAAGACCTTAGGGCTGGGGCCTGCATTCTTCTGCAGTAAGCTCACAAAATTGGATTCCCTTTGGACTTGCAAACCTTGGCCACATTCATATTTTATGTGAGCCACTCTGCACAACTGATTCTTCTGGTGTTTATTTTTCTTGATTTGAAATAATTCTTATTTCCCTCTGAGGAAACCTTGCCTGTTAATGACTGCTAGCTGTAGCGTGCCGGCAACTATCCTCAGGTCTTCTCCCATGGCTCTGTCTCATCTCATCCATCACCTCCAGACATGAGGTCAGAGGTTACATGAAGTGGAGGAAAAAAATTATGCTTGTGAAGAACTGACTTGTTTTGCTTAAAATGTTGTCCTGAGGTTAGCAATACAGGCCTCCTTGGCTCGAGTGGTCTTCTCTCCTGTAGGAATGGAGACCCAAAATTTCCCAGTGGTTAAGTCAAAGCTTTGGGAATACTGATAACAAAAGCACGTGCTACCATACTGACTGGTGATAATTAGGAGATGCTCTTTGCAGTTGTGCCACTGTATTTATCCATGTGGTTTCTGGGGGTGTATGTATGTCTTTGGGTGTGTTTGTAGTTATGAATGTCTGTGAAAGTGAGATGAGAACCTGGATCTAGATCTGTCCCTCACAGCCCCTTTGCTCCTCCGAGGCTGCACCCGGAGCCTGGATCCAAGCCCAGGAGTAATTGGAGAGGAGATGGTTCTTCCCTCACACCAAGATGGGGAGCAGCCAGGAGCAGCACTGAGATAATGGTAGGTTTCAGAGTTACAGATGGATGGGACAGGCTATTCCCATAGACTGATGCAAATTTGAAGTACCATTTTCCTTTGACTATGAAATTTGCACCTGTAGCTTACTTTTGAGCTCACCAACCCTATGTTTCAAGACATTTACTTTCAAGAAAATTTCCCCTTCTTTCTAGGACATGAAGCTCTGAAAGAGCATTTTGCAACCATGCAAAAAACCCCTAGTATTCTGGATACCAACCAGAAACTTTGCTTGAGGAGCCATTGCTCTTAGGGTGAGGAATAGTCACTTCTCTTTGATTGGACTTGCAGTGATGACCTTGGTGACTCTCCTGTATTATTTGAGAGTATACACACTAGCCTTCTAGAAACATATGGGACTCATTGTCAAATCATTCATATGATTTACCATCTGCTACATTATAGAAAAAGACACTTGTGATTCCTGACGGGATAAGAGAATTCCTGCCACAATCTGATACTTAATCTGTCTATGAAGATGAGCCTTCCATTCCCACTTCTAATTTTTCCTCTCTTATTTTTTCCCCATGACATATAGTAATTATTTTTTCTTACTAATTTTTTTGTCATGCAGATAGAGAAAAAGTTTATCTCTGCTAAGCTGCTGTTGTGGAACATAGACATTTTCCTAAATTTGATATTACCTGTTTTCGTCTGAATGTTGGAAGACAACCTGAATCAAACTAAACATTGACATCTAATACCAACTAGCATCAATTTTCTACCTCCTATAGTCCGGTCACATGCAGAGATGTTTTCATTTGTCATAAGTCATACTGCTCTCTCCAGTGTCTTGGTGCTTGATTTATGAAAATCCATGTAGTTGAAAAGTGTTATAAGGGAAACATCCTGTCAATATCTAGCTGCAATCCAGCAAACGTGGAAGATAAGCATGCACACTCAGCAGCTGGTAGTCAACTTCTGGTTCCACTGAAGTTACTGATGTTCATTAAAGTTGGATTTGAAACAAATAACCTTGTAAGTTTTTAAAGGAATTGAAGGTTTTCTCAAACTGAAATGCAGGTTAACAGAGAACAGGGACTGATAGTATTTATGCAAGCTGCCAAGTAGAAGGAATTTTTGATCTTTTCTTTTTTTTTTTTTTAATGATCCCGACAGTTTTTATCTTCCTTTGAACTGACAGAGTGGCCCTGAGAAGGTGAATAAGACCTATTGGGTTACCCATAGATAAACAATTGCAGAAACTTCTTTAAAAGAAATTACTTCCGTATATGAGGTAGAATTTACAATACACTGTTTTATTGACCTAAATTACCTCTTTAATTATCTCTTTTTTAATGCTTCTTCTTAAGAGAGAAGTTTGAGGAAACTCTACTGTTGTAAATCTCATGACTGTATGAGGACAGTGCTGGAGTATTGCCATGGTACTTTGACACATTATCGTCCTAGTAAATGATCCAAGTGTTGAAATTCAGTGTGGAGTGATGGCTTTTGTAAGACTTTGCCATGTGTTTCAGCCCTTCTGGAAAGCACAGCATTATCCGATGGTATGTCTCTTGGAGAGGAATGGAAGGAGACAAGGGAAAAGAGAATATAGGCTTATAGTACGATCTGTGATATTTAAACTAAAGCTATGGATGAAGAAAAGCTTCCTTGTAAGCTTGTACAATTAAGACCCATGCTGTTGCTAAACCCTTTTTCTTGCTTCGTAATTTTATGATAACAAGCAGTACCACTGGTTTTGGATTTACATAATAACTCTAATAGCCACAGAGAGAACAAAATGTTGTTTGTTTACTTGTGAAACAAATTATGCTCCTCTGCAAACTTCACTGTATAATTTGCACTAGATTGGTTGTTTACAAGTATGCACATGCTAGTTTCAGTACTCCAGTCTCCCTAGACTTAGAATTGCCATACAAGTGGCTATGACTTTAGTGAAACAGTTGCAGCTCATTAGGTCTCCCAAAGTCAGAAATAATTTGTCACGACAGAGTCTCTGACTGAAATTTGCAGTCAGTGCCTATAATAAACAAAACATGGCTATCAGAATTTAAAGGGATGGCATTACACTAACAAACTGAGTACTTTTGAGTGTGATTCAATAACATTATAGATTTCTCCCCATTTATCACTTGTGGTTTGTTTTCTTTACCAAATACAGTAGTCAGTTATTGGTTACGCTGGTTCCCTACTAAGAGCATGCTCTTTTGAGATGTACTCTTGGCATTTTCACTTACTTTCTGTGTGTCTGCATGCTGGTTTTATACGTATTTTCCTGGCTGCAAGATATAGATACTAGTCAGCACAGCCACAGTTGCAAATGAACATGTCATAATTTCTGCTTACATTTGCATTGGTGTCAGCCTCACCCAGCTGAAAAATGCACTGTGTGCCTCCAAATGATAGTGTTTGGAAATCTGACCAAGATTCTCTACTGGGTCTCAAAGCTGATGCTAAAAACTTGCAGAGTTATCAGTTCATATTAGGTGAAAACAACCTAGCTTTGCCCTAGCTGATTATTGTGTGTGCTGGTGGTGAGTTCTAAGAAGATCTAGGCAGCTGCTTTCTGTTGATCATACCATATCACCTTAATTAAGCCTAAAGGGGGAAATCTCATCTGGAATGAAATAGTGGCTATTAAGAAAAACACAATCAAGATTTTACACTGAAGAAAATCTGCCTCACAGTGGGTAGTTTTCTGCCTCATTCCATAGGAGGGTCTAATGGGATGATGGTGTCCTCTTCCAGATCTTGGTACAGGGTTGGCTCTGGTGCTGTGAGGTTCCCAGCTAACCTGGGGAGTAAGCCTGCAGAGGTGAAAAGACCATATCTGCCCCTTACACACCTGGACCCCTCACAAATTCTTCTGGGCAAGGGCAATGAAATTGTTACGAGTTTGATCCTGTACCAGGATCCATGGGTTACAGGAACGAAACCTGACCTGAGGACTAGTCAGAACCTCCAAAGCCTCAAATGCATGCTTCAGCTTTGCTTTCTTCCTGCCTTGTTCCTCACTGCTGCTCTACAGATCCATGCCTCTGAGATCCCAGCTTCTGTGCCTTTGCATGGTTTTCTGTACCTCGGAAAAGCCTATGCCAGGTGTCAAAACTGCTGCTATAGACCTTCTTCCCTGGGGACTTGGCTTGCTGTGAAGGGTTGAATGGGATGAATGCTATCACTCTTAAGAAAGAGTATTAAACAGGTGAAAATTAAAGGCATGAGTGTTTCTGTATATTTTCATGTGTGTGGGAAAGAGATCAGTGGTCTTTGCATCTCTTGTTTGAGAAGTATTGCAGAGTCATGGGCTCAACTGATGCTCAGCAGTGCCTTCCCACTGCCCTCAAACACTAATGCCACCTGAGGATCTAACCCAGCTCTCAAACCTTTTGCATGTTTCCACCACCAGTGCATAAAATAACTTTCCTGCAAACACTGTCGGAATTGTGATGGGTGCATGGGCAAGTCCAGTTTTCAGAGCGTATTGAGTTTTTAGTGTTCACTACTGGCAACTTCATCACATGTGGTAAAGGGGGCAGAAAGAGACAAAAGGGTTTCTCAGATACCAGTAGGGTTTCTTGGACACCATATAGGGCTTTCTGGTATTTTGCCTTCTGCCCTTGTGTAGTTTAAGTTTGCTGTCAATGAAAGTGCTGACATTACTCCAGAAGGGCTTGTTTCCAGTTGTGCCTATGCTGATGGATGAGATTGAAGGAGGTCAGCTCAGCTTTATCATGTCCTTCAACAGTGTCTGTAATGAGGCAGGGAGGAACATGCTGGGAATTCAAGGAGCAGAGGTTTTTCTCTCTGCTCTTTGATGCTTGGTTGGAAATATCAAAGGAAAATAAAAAGCTGTATAAACAGAAAGCACTTTTAAGGCACTTACACCACACCTTATTGCTACTTCTGTCTTATGCTACGGATCTGCAGGAGGCACGGCATTAAAAATGAAACTCATGGGAGCAAACGTGGAGGGGAGCATTTGTAACATGCTTCATTTTCTGTGAGAGCAAATAGTAAGCAGGCAAAACTATCGCTGACAGGATTAAAGACATGCTGGAGGCAGTGCCAGAGTTGAACTGCCTGGGGAATAAGGCATGTAACATGGAACTTGAGTCATCCCAAGTCATCTTCTCTTTAGGACCACTCACTTCTCCCTTTCAGTCTTATGGTGTTTGGGATAGAGAGCTAGTCCTGCTGCAGCTTTTTTGGACTGTCAGTCTATCTTCTCTTTTTCTTCTAGGTCCTGTGCTTCTGAGGATTCTGCATGCTTCTATACAGGAATAGACCAGCTCTGAAAACAAAAGTATGTGGCATTTGTTCTTCAGGGCTACAGACAGCATTTTTTGTGTCATGGATGTGGGTGACATCACTATTTACATATGTTCTTTGTCACTTTTTTGTATAATTATTCATCTTACCTTTGTTAATTTATAAGGGGTAACTTTTTTTTGGTGGTTTGTGGCTTAAAAGAAAATAGTGTAAGCGTCACACAATAATGGTTTGATATATACTAGAAACATTTTTTAGGGATCCTGTGAATCCCCTATTTTACAGCTTTCTTATGTACAGGTACTGTAAGTACCACTGAAATAAATTTCAAAGAAAACCAGCTATGCTGTAGCTAATTTTCCTCCTCACTCTATTAGTGTGACCATGGATAAATAGACTTGTTTTAAAGAAGAATGATGCAGAATTCAAGGGGTGGGTGGTAAGGAAAGTAATTTAAAAGAGTCCTTTCACTGTAAGTCTGGTCTGGGCACATGTACAGAAAATACTGTGTAATGTAATCACTGCCCCTTAAAATACTCAGTAATCAGTAGCTGAAGCACAGAATGTAGCCTAAATGCTCTTCAAAAGCAAGTAGAGGATTAGCTAAACCCCAGTGCATGCCATTTAGGAAGATGCTTTGCCGTGTCTAGCCAACCATGTTCTTAAAATAGAGGACACATGACTTCCTACCAGTTCCTCTCACACAATTGGAACTAGCACCTGGCTGTTAGTAATGGGCAAGAAAGGAAGCTAACACAGATGGAAAAAGGAGAATGCTGTGAAGACATCCCAGATGCTATGACCTTATTTCCTTTTTTTTCCCCAATTTCTGTCTTCGGGACACAGTCACCTCCAGAAATCTCCTACTAAGGGCCTCAGGACAACAACAGCAGGAATGTTCTCCAGGATTTCCTCCAGTTGTGCTTGCTGGTGCCCCCTTTTACCCAGAGATCAGTGCTGTACCTCAGGTCTGTGCCCGTAGGTAGCAGTATGAATTATGGCTAGAAATAAACATTGCTGCATTGAGAAAGCCTCTGTGTGGAGCAGCCCTCCATTTGGGCGACACCGGTTGCCAAGTAAGTGTCATTGTGATTTGTTACTCATTACGTTGGCTCCCTGTGAAAAATGAAGTTGTATTGAATGTCTCGGTGGTAATCTCCAGGATCCTCAAAGGACTTGGCAGAGTCAGACAAGGCAGTGTCTCTCTCATGGGAATGATGTCCTGGAACAGCTTCTTTCTCCAGAAACTATGAAGATGTCACTTTTGAGTCTGAGGGTGAAAGTGAATTGAAGAGGGGGGCCTTTGTAGCTTTTGAGATGTCCTCGATCTCAGGTGCGAAGGTTGGAAATGCTAGGACCTTGTGGTCTGCAGCACACATCCTCTGCTCACAGACTCTGCTCACCAAGGGAAGGGGAAGCAGCCTGACAGATACAGAAGTGAAAGGAAGTGTGGCATAGAGAATTCATGAAAATAGAGAGACTTTAAATGTTTATGAAAGATGGGTGTCTACTCTTTATGTTACTTCTCTGTATTTTTTATCTACAAAAGCATCTGTTTTTCAGAAGTGCTAAAAGGTCTGGATCACTACAATGACCTCAAACATTAAAAGTTGAACATCAGGCACACCCTTTGGAAAACCTCAATCTTACTCTAATTCTGTAGCTCAGCCAGTGTCAAATACACTTTTTGAAGACATTTATCTCCTTGTAGGCAGCAAACTACTGTGATACTTTTTTGTTAGTAGGTAGATTCACAAAAGAAATCCTCATGTTGATGGACTCAGGATTCAGCTTTCATTCATTTTGTATCCATCTTGTATTCATGTTTCTTCTGTTGACGGAAAAATATTTGCTTGTTGCTATGTGAAGAACTATTACACAGAAATTTGACTTCTGAGAAGGTTTGCTGGCCATCTGTGGTCAATCTAGACATCTGGTTGTGCTCCAGGAAGATCAAGTGGAAAGCCAGGTTCCCTGTTCTGCATTTAAGTATTGCTAGGAAGTTACAGTGGGTGCATTGTGCTGCAACCTTTGCAAGTGTCCCTGGAGGTTAGACTGTTGCAATACTATTTCAGTAATGCAATGTGAGGCTACATCTTAGATTTATCTGTAAAATACCAATGCAGAATTTGGCAAGTTGGTTTTGGTTTTGTTTCCAGGACACATATCTCAAGGAAGCCATGATGTAAATACTGCTGTTCATACTTCAAGTTGCTGGATAGAGTTTTTGTTTAGACAACCTGGGATCTGTCTCTTGGCCAGCCACTGCTTCTTTCTGTTCTGGAGTGCCATGGCAGAGGTAGGAAGGGTTTGATGGCTTATCTGGAAGTACAAAAGAGGTTAAACCAAGAGTACCTTGCCGTAAGGATACCAGCCTTGGTCCTTGTACTGAACTCTGGATTTAAAAGACTAATTTATTGAACCTAAATGTATTCAAAGGCCTGTTAATTTTTTAGCCTTTAGAGAGCATAGAGAGATTTATCAGTGGGGCATCCTCAATAAAACTGGTTGATGTTTAAGTAATCTCCAATCTAGGGAGGATCAACGTGGCCTTTGTAAAAGGAAGCACATCCACACGAACATGATAGCACTTTTGAAAGAGGCATAAAGGTACATGGATGAAAGGTGTTTCACTGGCCAATTACTGCTAGTTTTTCCAGAGATTTTCGACAGACTTTTTTTGCCAAAATCTTTAAGGAACATAACATGAGACAGAAGATCCTTAAATGGATAAATAATTGATAAAGGCTAAGAAATGGGATGTATGAATAAATCAACAATTCTTGGAGCGGGGTGATGTCAGCAGGTGGATTAAATGATGATCTGTGGTGGGACCTTTTATGTTCAGTGAGCAGCAACATAAAAAAATTTGCTGATGAAACTGAATTACTGAAACCAGAAAAGATGAGGGACATCTGTGAAGAGGTGTAGAAGGATCTACTGGATATCATTCAAGGTAGATAAAAATAAGGTGATAAAAATAGGGGGGAAATGGTCTTAAATTAACCTATTAAATGGCAATTTCTGAGCTAACCATTACAGTTCAGGATTAAGATCATAGTTACACCAAGAGATCCAAGAAGATACCATTTCAAGGCAGGTCAAGGAAGCATATAAAATGTTACGGTATTATGGGAGAAAAAAACAGAGCGCATCATTTTTCCATTCACTTAAATCCATAAATCTGTCATTTGTTTTAGTTGGAAATTAATTGTTTTAGAACTGAAAAGAGGCAGAAGAGGTCAGCAAGGGTACAGAGCATCTTCCTAATGAGTTGTCACTAACGATGTCAGGGACACCCTATGAGGTCAGTGGAGTGCATCTGCCCTGGTGTGCTGAGTCTTTCCCAGGCTCAGCTGAGGCTATGGCTGGGGATAACTTCTGTCTATTTGTTTTAGACTTGTCCCAGAGAGCTGCTGTGAAAGGCACTAATTTTTAGTGGATGTGAGGAAAAGGCTGTAAAAATAAACAGAAGTAATTTTGTTGAAAGTATCCACTCCACTACATAGTGGCAGAATCAACCCTTCTGTAAACACATCCAGTTACTTTTTTTTTCCAAATCTTTTTCTTAAAAGCTAGTTTTCCACATCACTTCTCAGCCACAACCTCACTACCATAAACAAGGAACACGTAAAACCTAGGAGTACTCACTTCCGTACAAACCAGCAAGCTGCAGTTGCAGAAGTGAAGTTTTATCTCTTCTCGTAGCAAAAACAGGGAAAAGCTCAGTGCAGTCAGCCATGTCTGGTGGACAGGAGAGACAGAGGATGAGGAGCTATTTTCAAGGTAAAATGCCATCAGTTATACTGCCTAGGTCTAAGGTCCCAGATGCAGAAGGAATGCATTTCCCACTCAATTTCTTTTTTTCAGGTCACAGCCTCCCACTTGTTTTTTAAATTAAGTTTTTGGCAGTAACATAACTCCTGGACTCCTGCCATTTACTGCTTTAAAAATTGCTCTTGAAAAGAAAGAGGGAGGCAGGGAGAAAACAAGGGGTAGAGGGAGTATGAAAACCTAATGGAGCCCATTGCAAGGATACATAACTAACATTTTTTTTCTGCAAAGATAACATGTAATTTATTTTTCTGAGGAACCCATTTTTATGTTAGGCCCTGTGGGAGAGAAGATGACTGTTTAGTAGAGATTACTGGGTATTTCGAAGTAGCAACAGGACAGCTAGGCGGAATTAAACATATTGGTATTTTATGGGGTTTCTGTAAAAGAAGACCGTCTGTGTAACACGATCATTCCTTGAATCTTTAAAGCATAAAATGTTGATAGTTAAAAAGATGCAACCGTGGAAACACAGCCATATTAAAGTAGGGTAAAGATTCTTCTTATTTTGGGTTTAATGGTTTCATGTTGCTGAAGAAATGGCACAGCATTAGGGTCCTTCCCCAGCAAGATGTGCCATCTAGTCTGTGTTTATCCCTGACGGTGATTTGGGCTGGGTCTCAACCCATTTTCATTATTGTCCCTTTTCAGCCAGCCTTGTGTCGGCTGGTATTGGAATAGCTTCTCTCTGCCCATTTCCTTGGTGTCCCGTGGACCCGCTGCTGCCCTCATCTGGTGCCAGGCAGCAGCCCGGTGCAAGCTGGGTGACCATCTTGCAGCAAGATCGGGACTGACGTGGGCTCTTGTGGCAGTGTTTCCTGGAGGATGCAGAGTACACCATTACGGAAGGCTCTCGCTATGCCTGTGTATCACTGCAAGTTTCAAAAAGGATAGATATAAATCAGTGCAAGTGTGGAAGAAATATTTCTGGTCTTTCTGCACTCTTTCTGCTTCAGTGGGGAGACCTTGGAAGGGAGGATGTGTGTTGGCACCTTACTGATAAAAGCCAGGAGTATACATGCCAACCACTGGGATATAGTGATGGTGGTGAGCTACAGTATTAACAGCCAGGAAAGGATAGGGGTGTCGCCATCAGTCACCGCACTGTGCGTACCTGGAGTCAGAGTCCCTGTACTTCCTCATATTTTGTTTCCCATTACAGGGCTTTGCCAACTGCTGGCCAGGCCTTTGGCAGCTGCCTGCACTGCCACGCTGCTCTTCATTCAGCTCATCAGCTTCCTCTCCTAAAAACAGCCTCCTTACAAGTAACATTGATGTGGGCTTCCTCTTTATTATTTTCTGCTGTAATTAGTTCATTCAGCTTTTCCCTAGTTGATTTCAACTGAAGCCCTGGTTAGGCTAGCCAGGTTCCAGGTGCTTGAAGAGGAAATGCAGAATTTACCTTTGTGTAGCACTGAGTAACAAGATAAGCACCTCATGGTCCATATTTTGTGATTGAAGAGGAAAAGGCAAAAAAAAAAGAGGGGCCAAACATGATTATTGTTAAAGGATAGAAATATTTTTTGTCTAAATATATTGCACCACAGACATCCTGATATTCTCAAGTAGGATATTTTTAAATGGATACTGACAGTTGATTTATGCTTGGGTACTGAGCTGTTTTTGAAGCAACATATGTGTAAAAGAAAATGCGAAAGATATCATGGCATAATATAAAAGGAACTATTGTTTTCACAAGTGACCACATGGTTTTAAAATTTAAACATCTCCCTGGAATTTTGAAAAACAATAACATCATGCTATTGCACAAGACCTACTGAAATGATGCTGGGGTGACACAGAAGTAAAACTTACTGTCTACACTGTCCTGCAGAAGGGGGAAAGAGACTGTAGGTTATCACACAGTGCAGCCTCTGCTCAGAGCAGTCCTCACCACATTCATTTGCTTCAATTGCACTGTTTATCGCAAAGAACTAAAGGGTGCATTTTAATGTGATGGCTTAAATGTGGTTTTAAACAGCACAGCACTGCAGGCTGTGAAGCAGCACAAACCTCCCTTGGAGGTCAGTCAAAGGGCAGGTATGGACCTATGCATAACTAGCAAAAATAAGTCATTGCTCGTATTTTTTGTGTCTCAGTTGCTACTGAAAATGTAGCAATTAGAGCTGATAATGGTGAATGAGGACTAGCCTTTCATCCACTAAAGTCTGTAAATTCATGTTACCTGCCTGGACTGTTGGAGGGAGGCAAGCTTCCAGCAGCTGCAAGTACTGCAACATAGGAAGAGCAGAGCAGCGTAGTGAAAGTGGTGATGCAGAGGCCCACTATGTGGTTGGGAGATTTTCCTTTGACAAGGTGTAGAGGAGTGGCTGGACTGCATTAGTTGACTTTCTGGAATGTATCTGCTGGTCTAGCTTTTCCCCAAAAGGAACCATTTGGTGACCTCTGGGACTGCTCTTGCCATGATGAATCAATAGGTGGAAAGTGGCACTGCTCTCCTGACCTTACCTAAAGCATTGATGGAAAAGACACCAAAATGTTCAGCTTAATGGGAGTTGAGCATATGGTCCCAAGGGCAGAGTGGTCCCTGCCTCACAGCAATCCCTGCACCACCCTGTCCCCCATCAGATCCTACCATTCACATGTTGCAGAGCCCATCCCCACAGCCCTGTGGATAACTGTTTTGCCGCTGGAAAAAAATAGTGACATGTATTTCATAGCTGCCTGTTTCTATATGTGTGCAGCCTCCTTCTTATCTCTGAGGCATTTTTTGAATTCCCAGCATTGTACCCTGCTCAATTGCTCTCCCAGGCATCTCACGTAACTCTGTGCCTCCCTGCCATGCAGTGCTAAGCAACTAGTTACTGTATGTCTGAGGGAAAGTCTGGAACAACCTTAATATTCTATCTGAAAAGCAGCTGCTGGTCTCAGCAATTGTCCTAAGAAATGCTTTGTAGTCGATCTGCATCCTGATGTGTCTAATATTACTGAGGACAGGATAAGTCAGATCTGTATGTCTCTGGATAATGCTGTATTGTGAGAGACTTCCACCTTTTCTTCTGCTGCAGACAGAAAGTGCATATTGCTGGAGAAGGCAAGCCTTTCAATTAAGTTCACCACGTGTGTGTTTCAGTTTTAGGATCACACCAGATGTGCCTCAGAAGATTGAATATTTAAGGGTTTGGGGTTTTTTTACAGAGCTCTATTAAGGGACTAAAAAATATTGGCATCATTGAAACAGGCAAGGAAACATTTATTATGCTGTCAAAAAGCGTTGCAGCCCCAGATAAATCTACTTTTGCTCTGCCCGAGACACTGCTTTCCTGTAAGTCAGGGAGTTGTCAATGGAAGAGTCACGATGACAGCTGGAGTGCACGGGTGAAATGACAGGCTGGCATTTCACCTTTAAAAAGAACGCAGACAAGCATATGTTGGGAATTATGTCCTTAGTGATTCTTACCAGTCAAGTGGGGCAGGGAGTCCAGTCACCTTGGAGTTTCCTACTATCCCTTTGGCTCTGGTGAGGTAAATACAGACACATTGAGTCACATCAGTTAAAAACAGAGCCTAAAGTATAAAAACTGATACTGGGTTAAAATGCTGATTCTAAAATGCTTGGTACTAAAGGGGAAAAAAAAA